>JAQQSZ010003288.1:0-14490 GCA_028646595.1 Phalanger gymnotis
TTTTTTTAAAAAGTAGACTGGAAAAACTTTCTTCAGAAACATTAATGCAGAAATTTTTTTTGACCGAAATTTGTGGTCCTAATTTGTAAATAAATAAAACTTCACTTAATGTAGGCAATGTTAATAATGTAGGAGAAATATCACAGTCATTAATAAATAGGTATTGACAATCCATTTAGCACTTGAGTATAACAAGAATAAAGGTAACTAGATATTTTCTTAAAAGTTAATGTCATTTTTATTATGTTAATAGCAATGTAGAAAGTAATTTTGAATCAAACCCATCAGCTATAAAAGGACTGGTTGTGCAGCCCTTCCTTCATTTTTGTTTATTCAGTATGATACTTTGTAAGTTAGCAACAAGCATTTATTAAGCACCTACTACATGTCAGGAACTGTGCTAAGTGCTGGAGATATAAAGAAAGGAAAAAAATAGTTTTTGCTCTTGAGGAACTTGTAGTCAGAGGAAGAGACAACATGTAAACAAGAGAAAAAGGTAGGTAGATAATAAGACCTGAAAAAAAACCAACAGTATTTTTTTATATGTCTGGAGAGTTAGAGAGTAGGTATGACCATAGCATTCTACGAAGAATAAGATATTTAGTCTGCACGTTTTAACAGACAAGAAATTAATAGGATGATTGGAAGTAGACTGGTTTGTTATTTGTACATAGCAGTGTATAATATAACAGAAAACCAAAAACATAGTTTAAACACTATAATTTTAATATGTACCCAAAAGTCTATCATATTTTTTTTTCATCATCTGAAGCAGTGTTTAAGTTATTTGTGTAAATGATATGAGGTACAGATATTAGATTTTCATTTCTGGAATTTATTTTAAGTGATATAATTTTTTTCCAATGATTTGAGATTTACAACTTAAGAAAAATTCACATTACGTATCTTTGTATGTAGTGTTAATATGTATGCAAGGATGGAAATAATAACTTTACTATAAACCAGAGTACTGCAGAAGTACTCTGAGTATGAGATGAATGAGTAGCTTCATTTTAATTTAAAGATCCTGGTGCCTCAGTGTTAGAAGGGACCTGAGATGTTATCTAATAATTGATAAGTTTTAGAACTCAAAGGCAACTTGAAGATCATCAAGTGCAACCCTTTTATTTTTCAGAAGGGAGAAAGAGTGTGTGTGTGAGGCGGGGGAGGTTACTTGCCCAAGATGACATAGCATATTGCAGGCAGACTTTGGACTAAAACCTTTTGTTTTAGGAATTTTGTGTGCTTGCAGTAATATTTTAAAGACTCTGACTCTGAAATTAGAGTGTTTTTTCTCCCCACCATGGTAATTTGTTTTCTGCAGATAGTTTTAAAAAAGTCTACCAAAATTATTTTCATAATTTCACAATAATAACTACCATTTATATAATTTTTTTAGGTTTGCAGAGCACTTTACATACATTATCTTGGTCAATAGCAGCTGTGAGTTAAATTTTCTAATTTAACTGAATTAGGACATTTAATTTTTATTGTAAACTTAAATGTCAACAAAAACCTCAAACAAGCACATTAAACAAAGTGTAAAATCTTACCCAAGTCCCCTATCTTTGAACAAGTTGAAACCAAAAAAATTAACAAAAGCAAGAAGCAACCAAACAAAATGCTTATGGTCAATGTTACCTTCCAGGTCTCGCCTAAATTCTTCAAACTTTGTCCCTGACCTCTAATTTTTTTCTTTTTTTCATTTAAAAAAAATGGGTTGTAGTCAAAGTGTATATAGTTCTGTTAATGTTGCTTTCAACTCTGTTTCAGCTTGTATAGTTTTTTTAAAAGCATTTTCTTGTATGTTTTGTATTTTTCTCTTTTTTTGGCACTGTAATATTCATTATATTAATGTGCTTATTCAGCCATCTTCCAATTGTTGAATAGATAAGTTGTTTCTAACTTTTTGGAAAGCTATAGAGTAGCTATGGATATTTTTGTATAGATGTCTTTTATGAGATTTTTGTGGTTTGGAATCACTTGGTCAAAAGGTCTGATACATTTTATAATCTTATTTACATATTATTCATTAAATGTTTGCCTCAGTCCACATTCCCAATAACAACATATTAAAGTAGCTATTTCACAAAAATCTTGCCAACATTGGAATTTATCTCTTTTTATTTGCATTTTTGCAATTCTAATAGAGTTAAAGCAATACATTAAAATTTTTTTGATTTATGTTTCTCTGGTTTTTAGCATCATTCCATCAGGTCATTAGTAGTTGGTATTTCTTCCTTAAATTGCCTACATTTCAGATGATCACTACTTTATTGAGGAGTGTGTATTATTGTACATTTTATACATATGCATCTGTCTCTTCCTGTTAGCAGGCCAATGTCTAGAATACTTCAAATATTGTTCCTAATCTTTCTTTTTATTTTCATTTTAAAGATGTCATTTTCTGTTGTGAGAAAATTCTTTAATAAAATCAAAATCATTGGTTTAGTATCCAGTGATTTCATCTACTGGTAAAAATGCTCCTCCTCCAGAGTTGAGACAAATAAATATATTATTCTTTTTTTCTTCCAGTTTTCCAAAATAACTTTAAAAATGCTTAAATGCTGATTCAGCTATAGTTTATATGGTGTGTGATGTGGAGCCAATCTGTTTTTTGCACAGAGCTATCTAATTTTTCCAGTAATTTTTATTAAGCTGATTACATTTCTTTGTGTTTTTTTGAGCATCTGAATTATTACCCATTTGTTATTGATGTCACTTTTAAGCTCAGAGCAGTAGTTTTTGGGTTATTAAAGGATTTTTTTAAAATGCTACAGTTATAGGATTTTTAGTAATTTTGAAATTAACAGGACCCTAAATTTACAGATTAATCAATGGAAGATTAATTTGACATTATTTTCTAGAAAGAAAGCAATTATAACTTGTTTGCCAATACCTTCCTTCTTACAGTTAACCTACCCCTTTGAAAACAGTGTATTTTGCTTTGTAAATGCTCCACCCTGAAATTATGAATATGAGTTATTTTGTAACACAGGTATCCCTAAAGTATGGAAATAAGCAACTGATTTATATGATGTAAATATAGTGCCTTAAGTGCCCAGAAAAGCCAGTCTGTAACACTTAAAGTCAGTCTAAGCAAGCAAGGAATAAGATCATCTAACATGGCTTTACTCAGTTAAGCAACTTTAAATCAAAAAGATCAAAGAAGGTTATAACTAAAAACAGCACTTTGTGCAGCTTCCCTGTAGAAGCAGGAAGAGGCTAGAAATTACATGTCACCTTCATATCCTGACTTGCTGACCTTGTGCTAGGATCAAGCCCCTCTGTATGCCAGCTGTTACCATTATTAAGATCTTGCCCCTAGGGGTTAAGTAGGAGAAAAACTCTCCTGTCCTATAGGAGAGCAAACACTGGAAGTTCCAGCCCCCTAACATGCCTAATTCAAGGCAATCTGCATGTGCTTGTCATTCAGCCTAGTCTCCAGGCATTGTAAGGGCAGCTCTGGCCAACTTTTCCTTTCTGTTGTGTGGCTGCTGCTCTTGCCGCTACTGGGTTTGCTCCTGCAGTCATTTGCAAATCGGACAGCCTGGGGAAGGGACCCTGTAGAGATCCTCGAGCGAAGTTTCTTCATTAGGCTGAAAGGTAGTAAGTACATTTGTTCTTGTTTTTAAACATGTGTGTTTTTTATTTTGGTAAGAATAATTTAACATCCAGCTTTGTTCTTTGTGCTTGCAATGGTAATTCTGCATTTCAAACTACTGGAGCCCACACATTTACCAATGTAAACTTTGAATGAATGCATTTAAATCATGTTGAGTTTACTTGAATTACAGTTTAAGCTGGAAGGTAATGTAAGCAGATTTTTTTGGCTGGTAAGAAAGTTCTGTATTCATGGACTTGAAGATAGTATAAGAGTACCTTACTGATTCTCATACTAATATATAAAGTAGCCTAAAAATATTTTATACTTTGTTTGCCTTGTTAGTGTTCTCTTTACCACTCAGTAAAAAAATAAAACTGGAAAATTAGAGAAGGGACAGTTAATTTGTGTGTCTTTTTGTTAAATATGTAGTGAATTATCTATCTATATATAGATATATAGATATCTTTCAATATGTAAAGATGATATCTTGATTCAGCTTCCTTCCTGGGAGCTGCTCAGACAGCAAGCTAAATTCTATTAAGTACATTCCAATAGACCATATACACTGATTGGTATGTGAGTTCTTTTTAAATGATTAAATGTTACCTATGTTGTAATTTTGGCAACACTATATCTAGAGCCCAACTAGATTATTCTTTGAATTAGAAGAAAAATAATTTGCATAAATTTTTGTATTTTTTTAAAATGAAGACAAGTAATTATATGTAAACTTTAAAAATCTATAGTTAATTCAAGTGTCAGAACAATTTTCAGACTTGGTTAATATATGAGATTTTTTTCCCCTTGGGCTAGTAGTAGGAAGTATGTAAGGGTTTGGGGGAAAAGAGATGCTACTGATAAAGGTTGATGAAAAAAAAAAAACTGAAGCTTTGTTTTTATTAACCTATTACATACCAGTCTGACAACCCCTTTAGCAAGACTCAGTGATACTGATCAACTCCTAGACCTGCTTTTACAGTTTTTAAAAAAATCCTTCTAAGTACAATATGTGGAATATTGTTGTTGAAAGAAATAGCATAAAATGCTTCCCCTTCTCCCTTTTTCACAAAGTAGTATTATTTTAGATCATGGAACTTGTAATTATGAAAACTTCAATTCCTTTTGATGAATGGTAATGGAAAGTCACTAAGCTATGTAAATAAGCTTTAAAGTTATGACAGTGCTTTGCTTGTAGGCAGTGGATTTTACCACTTTCCATGCTCTTAAGTCTACCAAGCTATTTCTACTTTAAAAGTTTATATAATGACTTTCTTTTCCCCCTGTTTATTTTTTAGTTCAAGCTTAAGTATTAGACTACTTGAATGGCCTCAAATGCTGCTTGCTCAGTTATACCCTTTCATTTTAACTGTTTGTTAAACCATATGAAAACAAGGCAGGATGTTTTTTTGTGTCTTACATATCTGATCCTTGGTCTAAAAGGTGAACCACATCACTCACTACAGAGGTGTAACAGCAAGATTATAGCATATAAAATATGTTATGATAAATTATATTATAAAAATATAAAATATAATAAATTATAAACATGCCTTAAAAACTGAATTTAGAAGCACTCAGAAAAATGTCTCTGTAACATATTTAGCTGATTTGCTACAAGACACCATGATTATTATTCTTTTTAACAAATGTATTTATTCCATAATGCAAATCAAGAAGTTTTTCCAAAATATTACACCTTTGAAAGCCCTACATGAAATTTGTATGAAACAGATAAATCCTGTTTATGCAAAAGTGATATCATATTTTCTTTTGGTTATATTTACTATTTTTTTGGGTTCTCTTAACTGCTTATTAGCTGCTGTAGTAACAATTTCACTGAAGTCATTTTAGGGGAGATTCAACTCAGAGAGGGAGCTATAGGTTTGACATGAGGACCATGCAGAAGTGCAGGACTCAGAAATGTGTAACCCCTGTACCAGAGCCCAGTGCAGGAAATAATGTCATAGGCTCTAAGGCAAAAGCAGATTCTTAACATGTCACACTTTTGGAAGAGGAAAAAAAAACAACTCATATTTGCTCTGGAGGTTAAAGAAAGGCAAGAGGAAGAAAGAAGAGCTCTTTTGTTTACTAAATCTTAATTTCTATTTTTTAAAATTGTGATTTTAACCAAACTATTATTCTAGCTTGCATATTTAGATTCCAGAAACCTCTTCTCTAGCTGGGTACACAGTAGGTACTTACTTAAGAATACTTGTTGAATGAAAAAAATATTCATCTAATTAATTGGGAAAAATACAATTTGTTCAGCTTTGTGAGCCAACAAGAATCACATACAAACAACAAATATAAAGTTCATCTAATGAATGAGCATTAGGATGGGATGTATGTAATTTGAGCAGGAGATAAAAAAAAGTTTATTAAATTTGTTCCTGATTTTGTAGAGAGAGTTAAACTTAACAATTTAAAGGTTTTTTTTAAGTCCTCTTAAACTTGATGCCTTCTTAAGGAGATGTCTGTCAAATTAATAAGGATGGCCTTACTTAGGTTACCTACAAACACCTACATTTTCTCCAAGCTATGCCGTAGGCTTTTAAAAAAGTGATACACTTTAAGATTTATTTGCTGATCTTTGGGCAGCAGGGCATAGCACATCAGGGGAGTTGCTCTAGTGAAATTTCATTTGTTATTTCTAAAATTTTACAAAACAGCAGGGAGTAAGTGCCTGGTATTTGATGCTTGGCGTTTGTGGGAAAAGCCTAGATAATTCTTAATGTAGTATTTAAAAACAACACACCACCACCAAAGTCAAACAGCTTTTAAGTGCTTTATGGTGATTGATCTCAGTTTTTGGCTTCACAGAAGACATTTAGAAAATTCCTTCACATCCCATTGATTGCCTGCCAATATGTGGGAATAGAATTTTCTTAGTTTGATTTGCACTCTTCCTCTTCCACAGGACTCTCTCCTTTGAGCCGCTAATTATTGGGTCTTCGTGATGTTTGAGGTATTACAAATCTGTAAAAATGGTGGGCATGCTTGTGATCTGTTCAATAACATTAGTGAAGCCCAGTAATGTGATACTACTGCTTCTCTTGGAGAAGAGAGACATGATAGACATGTTACTTAATTGTGAAATTTACCCATTTTAAAATTCTACTTAAGGCAAAATAGCTTCAAATGAAAACTTATGGCCTGGAGAGAGAGAACTGTCACTTTTTGAGGGTCTTGTTTATTACTACAGCATCAAGTGGCCTTTATTTGGCAGAGATCTGAGGGAAGATAATGGGCTGGGTGTCTGGAAACTGGTTGTGACCTTAGGATTAAAAGGTTTAAGATGAATTAAAATACAGTTAGAAGTTTTGGCTTTTTTTTCTGGTACTAAATTTGGGAGAACATGTTTTTATGGAAGTGCTTTGAGACATCCCATTTGGGAGCTTGAATAGAAGCTGGGGATATAATTTCTCATAAGTCATCAAATAAACCTAATAATCAGTCAAATTAGCTGTTTCCTAAATTCTCTTCAAAACTTTCATAAATAATTGAGGCAATGTGACAGCTTCTTCCAAATTTTCACTATATCACTGCAAACGAAGTCTGCACTGTTGTCACTTTAACTGCGAGCATTTGACCACATGGTCTTTCTTGAGCTGATGTTGTGTTAAAGCTTTTCTTCTCTCTCTCCCTCTCTCTCTCTCTCTCCCCCCCAATCCCTCCAACTTTAAAGTGAAGGAAACTTCTTTCACTTTTAGCCAAAGAAACAGGTGAAATTAATCCAAGTGCTAAGACACATCCAACTTGATGAACCAAATCCAAGTTCTTCATAACATGCTGCTACCTTCCTGTTTCAGGCATCATTTCCGGAGTGCTTAACATTTGAGGTGGCAGCTGCTAGCTTAGTGTAAACTATTCAGCATTAATTGTACAAATTATAGGTTACTCCCCTTACTGCTTGCCTTTTTAGTGGCATGAACTTTTTCTTTTTTTACAATAGTCTTTTCAGGAGCCAATACAAGGCTTTAAATAAGTGTCTTCAAAAGAGTTAGATACCTACTTAAATTATACTGTTATTCTTTTTCAGTTGTGTCTGACACTTTGTGACTCCATTTGGGGTTTTCTTGGTGGAGATACTGGAGCGCCTTGCCATTTCCTTCTCCAGCTCACTTTATAGATGAGGAAACTAAGGTACACAGGGTTAAGTGACTTGCCCAGGGTTACACAGCTAGTAGCTGTCTGAAGTCAGATTTAATCTCAGGAAGAGGAGTCTTCCTGACTCCAGGTCTGGCATTTTATCGACTGTGCCACCTAGCTGCCAAATTATACTGGTACTTTCTAATTTCATTAAGTCATACTTGGAACACTCAACAGAAGAAAGCATTTCTACCTTTCATTTGGAGTTGTAGCTATATTGGATATTTTTAAGGTATGCATTACATCAGCTGTACAAATTATCATTAATCCTCAGAGATTTAGGTCTTAAAAAAAATTAGCTGACTTGACAGAAGTCAGACTTGGAAAGTATAGGAATACTAATAAAAGCAGAAGACCCACTTGCAGTAATATGCTCTCCCCACCCCTCCAGGATATTAATGTTTACTTTAGTTAGATACATTGCTTGGTATAATATGGATAAGTGATAAGAATTATATGGCTTGGTAATTTTAAATGAGATACTTTTAAAAAAAGCATGTTAGCAAGACTACATTGATTTTCACAGCACACAATGTTAATAATGCCCTTAGAAAATCCCTTTAGGGGATGTTTCTACTGATTTTGAGAAAGATGCAATTGCCTAGCCAGGTGTGGATTTCCAGAAAAAAAAATATACCAAGGACACACTTTAAAGTTCAATCTGCATTAGTAACATTTTCTTCATCCCTTTCTTTGTTGTTGTCGGTCTTTTGTTTTCAAAGAGGACCAATGACATCATCACAGGGTGATGTCTTGACTTGCCTGTGAAGTAGATTTAAGTGAAGTAGAGTTGCACAAAGTGGGCAGCCTCACTCTCTTCCACGGTCATCTTTACAAAGTTGAATAGCAAGACAAAAATCAAGATGACTGTTGGCAGTGGATGATCTTGGTGTCTTGGATGCCTGACCATCCACAATACCTGCTTCAGCCACCTTCATGACCACTGGAATAAATTGTTCTCATCCACCCATTCCACTGGGGGAAGCTTTCCTATGCTTAGGGTAGACGCCCCCCCCCCCGCCCCCCCCCAACTCACTAACAGATTTGAGACCAGTCAGTTACCCTCAACCTGGTTTAGCTCATTGGTTTTATTGTGGTGTGGTTGCTGCGCATGCTGCAGCTTCTTGGAGCCACCACCAACAAAAAAATAAATCAAGCCTTGAGTTGTAGTATTTGCCAATTTCTGAGTTGTAAATTCTCACACTAAAAAATTAACAGTCAGCTCCTCAACTGACTCCAACACGTCACTCTGCTTGTCAGTTCTTCTAGATTTGGAAGCACCGCCTTAATTTTGAACTAAAATTTATCTTCCCTTACACTCATTAGCTCATTCTTATTGGAGATGGTAAAACAGAAAGAAAACAAAATGAGGAAATTTAGATTTTGGTACATAGACTAGCAGTATTACCTTGAAACTTTTCCTTTTGAGAGTTTATATTCTATTTTCTAGCATTTCTACACTACACACCTAATCATGTGAGAATATGTATATATATATATATATATATATACACATATATATATACACACACACGACTATTGGTTGCTAATATGAGGTGAATACATGTATTATGTATTCACGGCAGCTTACCTAATTTCTAATTTCCATATGGTCTACGTACTTTTACTTTACTGTTGTAGTCAGATTTGTGATGGCTAAATATGTTGACTGCAGAAAATATCTTTCTGAGATTAGTTTACTTCTGAACTGTTCATCTGAATAAAATAAACTCATTTACCTTCTTGGGTTTTTTTTTTCTTTCTGTTCTGTCAGTATTAGGCAGCAGTAGGATAGCTTTACTGAGTGAATGACCACAGGCAAGTGCCTTAGGCTACTCTCTAAGACTGACGTTTATGGAGAAGATGCTGATCTGTACTGATTTGATACAAGTTACTCACCAGGAGCTCCTTATATCAATGGAATTACAGGTCTAGGCCAAGGAAAAACACATTGTTACATGTAGAAATATATGTAAAAATATGAGGGCCATGTCAAAGAAAAGCTGAAGAAATTTGGAATATAAAATATCTCTGTGGATATTTGTTTATAATTGATATTTTTAAAGGCTTTGTAGAAAATCCAAAAAAAGTGGTATTGGTTATTTGCTATATCAACATTAGAGCCATTCTTATCTATCTATTCCTGCTTATATACATTTGTGCTGGACTTCGGCAAAGAGGGGACTAATGAGCTCTCAGGACATAATAATGATAATACTTCCTTTAATGATTCCCTAGAAATTTTGTTGCATTATCAGCATCAACGTAAGTAAAGTTTATCCCACAGATCATTATTTCCACGTTCTTAACAGACTCTTATAAAAATGTAATGATTTTAAACAGAAAGCTTAGTTTCATTCTGTCCTTGGTTTGGATTCACACAAAATTGTTTCAGGTCAATCATTGCTTTTTTGTTTTCATTTGAGTGAAGCCAGTGAAAGGAACAGAACTGAATTTGATACTAGGTAATCCTTTGTAGTCTAGGAGGCTTTGAAAAATATATGAATCCCTGGATACTTTAGAGGATATATTTAACATAAGTGAAAGCAGAATTCCAGAACTTCAAGGTAAAAAAAAAATCACCACATAATACTTCAGCAATCTTTAAGATCAAATTGAAGTTTTCATGAAAATTGTGTGGAAAATAGTAAATGGTGCCACAAGTTCTAATGGAAATAATATCATTCATGGTGTATGTAGCCTTTCTATCAGCATTTATTTCTTTCCTATCAGGGAAAGAGAATGTCTCCAATGTGCAAATGGGTTATGCTTCAATAGCTGGTCAATAAATAGGTTATTTTTCTCATAGAACAATGGGTGCATAGCCCCTAAATCCTATTGAATTTGTAATGTAGCCTACTTTCTTTAACTTTTTTTGAAAATATTTTATATTTTTTAAAATGACATCTTAAATTTAGTAATTTATTGTAAATTTGTGGGGTTTTTCGTGGATTGAAATTTTGATAACAGCATATTGTGTGATGTAACTGTATACTATTGTATTGTGAACAAATCATTACATGCACTTATTCCTGCTGATGCATGCTGGACTTCCCGACAAAGCTCAATATGCTCCTGCCAACACTTGCTTGTTAAGACCTGTTGGTGGACTTGGCCACTGATAGGTTATAACTTGCATTTTGTGTGTTTATTTGGAAAATGATGTAATCACTATGACTTTAACTGTTATACAACAGAAGAAACAGGTACAGATGGTTTTTCAAAATTTTCTTATCTTTTCTTTCCTTACGCTTCCACTGCCCCTTTATTTTTATTCAAAGCCCCCCAATTGCACCTGGGGCTACTAATGCCCCCCATCATTTTAGCACTCCTGGGGGGCAGTATCATACACTTTGGGAACATATAGGGGAGAGTGCTGGATTTGGAGTCAGATGACCTGTGATCTTGGACTAGTGGAATCTTTCTAGGTCTCAGTTCCTTCCCTGTGAAGTGAATAGTTTGGACAGAAAGATCTCTTCCCAATCTAAATTTGTGATTGCATGATGCCTGGGAAAGAAATGAAGACTATGGATTTCTTCTTAAATCTATTTTTATAGAAAATGTTTTTGAGATAGCATGGTGGAAGGAGGTACTGGGCTTTAAGGTTTTGATAGAAACCTGTTAATTGCTCAGTCAACCTCCCAAGCAGGTGGTTTCTGGTGGAAAGAAAAGGCAAGGAAAGTTTCAACCAAAATAACAACAAACAACGATAATGATAGGAGGGCAAGTTCACTAAAGATAAATTCTGAGGAGCCCCTACCACCAGAGGCTGCCCCTGCACAGCTATCAGGTTATTAGCTTACTTTTTATTCACAGGAGCCACAGAGTCTTCTGCAAATAGGGAGGGCAAACGTGGTATGTTTGTGTTTCTGCCCATACCCATAGAACCACACAAAATGGTGAGTCTCTCTACTAGCAGAGACTGTGAAAGGACTAAAACAGGGGCTCCAGACCACATGTGACCCTCTAGGTCTTCAAGTGCAGCCCTTTGACTGAATCCAAGCTTCACAGAAAACATCTTTTTATTACAGGGATTTGTTCTGTGAAATTTGGATTCAGTCAAAGGGCCATGTTTGAGGACCTATTTGTTCTGTCAAGTTGCATTCCATTAAAGGGCCACACTTGAGAACCTAAAGGGCCCTGGACTAGAAAATGCCTCCCATTTCTCCAGATTATCAGAAAGAGTGAAGCATCTATCCACATCCAGAGAAAGAACTTTGGAGTCTGAATGCAGATGGAAGCACACTATTTGCTCTCCTTTTCTTTTGCTGTTTTGTTTCTTCTTTTTTGTGGTTCCTCCCATTAGTTCTATTTATTCTTTACATCACAACTAATGTGAAAATATGTTTAATATGAATATATAAGTAGAGCCTATATCAGATTGTGTGGCATCTTAGGGAGAGGGGAGGAGAAGATGGGGGAGAAAATTTAAAACTCAAAATCTTGTGGAAGTGAATACTGAAAACTAAAAATAAATAAATTAATTATATAATTTTTAAAAAAAAAATAGTGAAGCATTCCTAAAATAATTGAAGTGCTTCAAAGGGAAAACAAAGTGGAAAAGAAAGAATCTGAAGAAGCAGAAGGAAATCCAAATCTATGGCAGGAGGTTGGAGGGTCAAAGAAAGGAACACAGAAACAAAGAATGGAAAAGGACCAATGAACCTGTGAAGCTGTTTAATACAAATGAAACTCTTTCACTGAGGTGGAAGTTGTATCCTGTGAGATAGAAACAGCTTCTTGTGCCCCAGGAAATCTACAGGTACTGCCAGAAGAGAAAAGACCAAGTCGTGGGGTACTGAGATGGCCAAGCGTTACTGATCTGACCACCCATTTCAGCTTATGCCTCTTGCCCATTTTTAAAGGGAAAATAGATACGCGAAGAGATCTACAACAGTAGATCCACTACAACATTGTGTTGGAAGAAGTATTGGAAGAAAGATTAATGTTATAAAATCAGGTGGCTCTTGAGAAGAGCAAAAAGAAAATGATTGTTCACATAAGGAACAATTTTATTTCCTTCTTTGCAACCATCTTTTTAATAGATCGTACCTCCTGTTTCATTTACTAAAACAACCTGGCATGGATTTGTTCATCTCTGCACTATAGAATTTGCCTTACTATTATAATATTAAGTTTGACTTGAAATAGGAGGTACAAGTAGAGCTGTGAATTTATCCAGTCATTTATGAAAGCAATTTAGAACTTTTCTCCCTAAATTACTGAACTGCCCATCCCCTTTCACCCAGCGATACCATTATTAGGCCTGCACTCCAAACAGATTAAAGAAAAAGGAAAAGGCTTCATATGTACAAAAAGAAAAATTATAATATCTCATTTTGTGCTGGCAAAAACCCAAAACTAAGGTGGTTCCTTTCATTTGGAATGACTGAACAAATTATGGCATGTGAATGTGACAGAATATTAGTACTATAAGAAACAAGAGAGGGGACATTATCAGAGAAACCATTTTTATGGGTGTGGAGGGAGAGGAAGAAGGGAAAGAAAATACATGCTTGTTAATCAAGAAAAAAGAAGCAATTTAAAATATGGGGGGAGGGTGCAATGGACAAATCTAGGTTACTTCTTAGTGACTATCCAATTATCTAATTCATTGAGCGACACCTTCATTTTTTAATGGTGCTATGCTCATCTGGATATAGATACATACATATCTTTCAACACTAGTCATTTAGATCAAAGAAACTGTCATTGATCTAATCTTAGTTTTTACATTTTACTACCTGGAATTTCAGGTCTCTTATCAACATGACAGAGATGACAACTCAGTCTTCTATAGGTGTCCATCCCTTTGTTTTGTCTCCTGAGACTTAAGGTGTTGATGATGTCACAGAATAAGTAAAATCACTTCTCTCTGTATTGTTCTTGTCAAACAAACCCTATTACTTTACTTACAATGTTGATATGTAGTATCTTAGCATCCTTTACATTGTTGTTTGTAGTTTAAACTTCTGACTCCAAAGATGCAGCTATGAAGCTGTATGAGGTTTCTTTCAGGATTCTGTTCCCCAGGAACTTTATAAGCTAAGTAGTTTGGTTGGCTATCATGTGAGTTAAGATTATATCATTAGCAAGAATTTAGAGGATGTAGAATGACGGTTAGCCAAGCTCAGGTAATCCAGTCAGATGTATTGAGATAATCAGTGAGATGTCATTGTTTAGATCTTGAGTGCCTCAGTGGTATAATTTTTCCTTATTTGCCAGGTGGAAAATATTTATTGTAAGCATGATCGAGACTGCCACAGAGCAAGTAGAGCCAATTGCCATTGAACCAGATAATCCTGGGAGGTCTAGCCTTTTTCTTCCACATTTCCATGCCAGTGAATTGTTGCTTGTTGATCTTCTCATCAGTTCCTTTCTTAATCGTTTTATAGTGAAATGATGTCAAGTTACTTTTACTTTAGGGAAAGGTTTGAGTCAGTAAATGATCACCCATGCCTCTTACATGTCTGGGACCTGTAAGATGAGAATCGACTGAATTCTATATCTGGATATGCAGACAAGTAATCAATATGAGAAGAGGGATGTATTTATCTGGCGTACTAGCCTTTCTTTTTTTTTTTAATATATTTAGTTTTCGGCATTGATTTTCACAGGAGTTTGAATTAAAAATTTTCTCCCCATTTCTACCCTCCCCCCTCTCCAAGATGGCATATATTCTGGTTGTCCTGTTCCCCAGTCAACCCTCCCTTCTGTCACCCCACTCCCCTCCC
>JAQQSZ010003289.1:0-14489 GCA_028646595.1 Phalanger gymnotis
CTTTTCAGTATTTTTTTGAGTCTCTTTTAGCAAGTCATTGACTTGTTTTTCATGGTTTTCTCTCATCCTTCTCATTCCTCTTCCCAATTTTTCCTCTGCTTCTCTAACTTGCTTTTCTAAATCTTTTTTGAGCTCTTCTATGGCCTGAGACCAGTTCATATTTTTCTTGGAGGCTTTCGTTGTAGGCTCTTTGACTTTGTTGACTTCTTCTGGCTGTATGTTTTGGTCTTCTTTGTCATCAAAGAAAGATTCCAAAGTCTGAGAGTGAATCTAGATCTGTTTTCACTGCCTGGCCATGTTCCCAGCCAACTTGCTTGACCCTTGAGTTTTTCAGTGGGATATGACTGCCTGTAAAGTATAGAGTACTATGTTCCAAGCTTGGGTGGATGCGCTGTTGATTTCAGAGCTATTACAGCCAGCTTTGCCACACTAGCACTCCTCTTTCCCCAAAAACCCCCAACTTGGACTGGACTTAGATCTTGAGCAGGCTCTGCACTTCTCCTATGTTCCACAACTTAATTCCTCCCACCAGGTGGGCCTGGGGCCAGAAGCCACTGCAACTGTATTTCTGTAGCTGCCCTACCTCTGCTGCCCCCAGGGTGGTGGCTGAACCACCAACTCTATCCTCCTGTCCCCAGCAGCTTTTCCCACCAACCTTCACTGTTGTCTTTGGGGTTTGTGGGTTTAGAAGTCTGGTAATTGCTGCAGCTCACTGATTCAGAGTGCTAGGGCATGCTCTGCTTGGCTCCTGGTCTGGTTGGTCCATGCCGCCCATGCTGGGCTCTGCTCTGCTCCACTCCACTCCCAGCTCCATGCAGGATAGACCTTACCCAGAAACCATACAGGCTGTCCTGGGCTAGAACCCTGCTTCCTTCCACTATTTTGTGGGTTCTGCAGTTCTTCTCTGTTGTCTTTATTGTTTGTGGGTTGAGAAGTCTGGCAACTGCCACAGCTCACTGATTCTGGGCACTAGGGCCCACTCTGCCCAGCTCCTGGTCTAGTTCGTCCATGCAGCCCACACTGGGCTCTGCTCCTCTCTGTTCCACTCCCAGCTCCGTGTGTGAAAGACCTCACCCAGCAACCATCCAGGGTGTCCTGGGCTGGAGCACTGCTTCCCTCTGCTATTTTGTGGGTTCTGCAGTTCTAGAATTTATTTAGAACCATTTTTTATAGGTTTTTAGAGGTACTTGGCTGGGAGCTCAAGCTTTCCCCACCATCTTGGCTCCGCCTCCCAGTGTTTGTTTTCAAATCTCAGCCTCCATGTGGTTGTTTGTCTTTTCTCAAAACATTTCAAGCACTGTTTTATTTCTCTTAGCTTAAGTTCAAAATAAGATAATTGTAATACATAATTATAAATACTTGTTGTCCACTAACCGATAATGTGGGAATTGTTGAAGTAATTGGTCTATGTGTGATAGTAAATGAAAAGAATCATTTGGAATTAAAATGTTTATTTGTTGTTCAGTCATTTCCAGTCACATATGACTCCTCATGACTCCATTTTCTTGACAAACATAACAGCGTGGTTTGTCATTTTCTTTTCCAGCTCATTTTGCATGTGAGGAAGCTGAGGGAAACAAGGTTAAGCCCAGGGTTACACTGGTCAGTATCTGAGTCCTGATTCCAACTTAGAAAATGAATCTGAGTCTCCTGATACAACACTCTACCCACTCTACCATCTATTTTCCCCAGTATTTATTTAGGAGATGTTAAAAAAATCAAAAGAAAACAAACAAAAAAACAGCAAAATCTTCATGAATCTAAAGTGATAAGATTGTTAAAAGTATTTTTAAAAGTAACGAAATGACTTCTTTGATTTAAAAGTCATATTTAAAATAAAAGTTATAAAAATTTATGCACTGTGAAGTAATTTAATTTGAATAGTAAAAAATTATGGAAAAGTAATTTCTTCATATCGGAGCTTTTTTTAACACAGAAGAAATTACCCCCTATATTCAATTTTAAAAAATAGAACTGTCGGTATCTCCAAAAAAAAATAAAAATAAAAACAAAAAAAAATAATAAAATACAAGGGGAGGATTCATTTAAGGCAAAATTGTTTGCTTAGTGTTACTGCATGTTTTTCAGACTCTAGATAACAAAAATATTATCAGGACTCTAATAGTTCAAGATTAATTCAAAGTTAAATGCAGGTATCCTTTAAAATATATATTTCACCCACTCTTTCTTCATGTGCTTATTTTTTGCTTGATCTGATAGCAAAAATTACATGGAATACCAAAATCTCTGAAGAATTAAAATTAAAGGTTATCCAGATTTCACACGATGGGTGTGAACTTGCTATAATACATTAGTATACAATAGGCATGCAAGAAATTACCTCAAAAAGAATGTGAGTTGGACAAGTAGCAAGAGCAAAGATAGCCAATATTACAGTCTATATGCCCCATTATTATCCATGGAATATTAAGGGACTATATGGGAAGGCCTGTAGGATGATTGTAGATTCCTTGGGAGGGTTACATAAGGGAAACAGAAGGGAAGGGAATAAGCTTTTCTATAATGCCTACTCTTTGCTAGACCTGTGCAAAATGCTTTGTAATATTATATCATCTCATATGATCTTCACAACACCCATGCTAGCTGAATGGTATTACTACTTTTTTACAATTGAGTAAAGTGAGGCAAACAGAGGTTAATTGACTTTAATAGGCTCATACAGTTTTTAAAAGTGTCTGAGATGAGATTGGAACTGAGGTCTTTGTGACTCCAGGCCCAACTCTATCTGATTACCTGCCTCTTATAAATTGCCTATTGTTAGCTGCTTCAGGTAAGTCCCAGACAAGAATTATATAAGCTGAAAGGGCATGTATGGATTATGATCTCTGACATCAGAGAAAATGCACATCCTTTGAGGTATCAAAACAATTAATTGTGAAGGTTCTTATTGTTTTTAAATGATGTTGAGACTATTAAACCAGCTGAAAATGTATTTAGCAGTAGTGACCTACATTTATATCCCATTTGACATCAGACTCTTCATTCTCTGATAAAGGAAAAGTAAAAAGAAATCTGTTACTTGAAGGGTACATGGAATATAGTATGTTTGTTTGAAATAGATGGCAAAACTGTTTGTAAAATACCTGTGGAAGTTTTAAAACTATATGTATCTTTAAGGTGGTATAACACTATATATTTCAATGAACAAAGCGACTTTAAAAGTCATCGTGAAGGGTGCTCAGTCCAAAGCAGCAACTGATATCAAATGAGATTTTTATAAACACTCTTTTCTTTATTCCCAGCCCAATGAGCTTAAGGTTCTTAATGTGTAGATTAATACTTAACAGGAGACCTATCACTTAAAATATTTATTGAAGGTTTCAGGAAAAAAAATCTTAATATTATTTGCAGTCACAAACCTTTTTGCTTCTTGTGTTTTATGCACTTTAGAAACTAAATTAAGCTTGGTTGAATTCATCCTTTTTCCCCCTACTAACTGTTGTATTCCACTTTTCTAAGTCATATTTTTTTTCCATTTGGTTGTACAGACTCTGTTTCTACACTTCTTTTTACTTCCAAAATCTGGGCACCAAAAGGATCCTAAGGTTTAATTGGCAGTATGTTCTATATAGCCTTCTGTTCATTATCACTCCAAATGGTTTTGAACTTTGGTAAGTTTCATGACAAGTAGATACATTTCTACTGATATAGGTCTTTTAAAATGTATTAATGTTGAGTTGCCACTATTGTATTTATTCAGTGACTTGAATGTGATATATATTTGCCATTAAAATGAACAAATCTTGAGCAATTAATGAAATAGCAAGATTGTGGGTTGAATTGAAGCATTAGAACATTAGAAATAATCAAATTATTTCAATTAAAACAGGGACAATAGTAAAATAAATTTGAAGAATATGTTTTGGAAAACATTCCATTATTTATATGATTTTTGCTCTCACAACATATTATTGTAATATGAATGTAAGGTTGAGTATCAAATTTTATGCCTGGGGAAAATGAGCAACTGAGAGTTAATGTGTACCTAATGTCATAAACTGAATTGGTAACAGAGTTGCCAAAAAAAATTCAACTAATTATTTATTTATAGTTTGAAAATTGAATTACACAAGATTTTGAGTAACAAACTTTCTCCCCATTCTCCCCTCCCCTCACCCCAAGATGGTAAGCATTCTGATTATTCCTCCTCCCATTCTATCCTCCCTTCTCTCACCACATCTACCCCCACACTTCTCTTATCCTCTTCCCTTATATTTTCAAGTAGGGCAATATAGATTTCTATACCCCATTACTTGTATATCTTATTTCCCTGTTATGCATAAATGCAATATTTTAGCATTTGAAAACTTTGAGTTCCATCTTCTCTCCCTTCCTCAATCTCATTGAGAAGGCAAGCAATTTGATATGGGTTATGCATGTATAATCATGCAAAACACTTCTATAATAGTCATGCTGAGAAAGGCTAAATATATGTCCCTCTATCCCATCCCTCCCCCAAATTTTTATGTCATCTCCTTTGACCCTGTCCCTCCTCAAAAGTGTTTGCTTCTGATTACACTCTCCCTCAATCTGCCTTACCTTCTATCAACCCTCTCTTATCCCCTTCCACCCTATTTTCCTGTAGGGTAAGATAGATTTACATACCCACTCCAGTGTGTGTTATTCTCTCCTTAAGCCAAATGCAATGAGAGTAAGGTTCACTCATTTCTTATTACCTCCACCCCTTCCCCTCCAGTGTAAATATTTTTCTTGCCCTTTTTATGTGAGATGATTTACCCCATTCCTCTCTCATCCATTAATTTTATGTTTTAGATATCATCCCTTCATATTCAACTCACTCTGTGTTCTCTCTCTCTCTCTCTTTCTCTCTCTTTCTCTCTGTTACTAATTTTATGTTTTAGATATCATCACTTCATATTCAACTCACTCTGTGTTCTCTCTCTTTCTCTCTCTCTCTCTGTATGTATATATGTATGTATATACCTATATATGTACAACGTGTAAGTGTATTCCCTCCCAATATGCTAATACCGAGAAAAGTCTCATGTGTTACAAATATCTTGTTTATATTTAGGAATATTAAGCAGTTCAACTTTTATAAGTCCCTTATGATTCCTCATTCTTGTTTACCTTTCATGCTTCTCTTGAATCTTGTGTTTGAAAGTCAGTTTTCTATTCAAGTCTGGTCTTTTCATCAAGGATATTTGAAAGTCCTCTATTTCAATGAATGTCCATTTTTCCCCTGAAAAATTATACTCAGTTTTTCTGGGTAGGTGATTTTTGGTTTTAATCCTAGTTCTTTTGATCTGCAGAATATCATATTCTAAGCACCTTGATCCCTTAATGCAGAAGCTGCCAAATCTTGTGTTTTCAGGACTGTGTTTCCATAATACCTGATTTTTTTCTTTCTGGCTGCTTGATATATTTTCTCCTTGACCTGGTAACTCTGGAATTTGGTTACAAAATTCCTGGGAGTTTTCATTTTGGAATCTCTTTCAAGAGGTGGATTCTTTCCATATTTTATTTTACCCTCTGGTTCTAGAATAGCAGGGCAGTTTTCCTTGATAATTTCTTGAAAGATATCTAGGCTCTTTTTTTAATCATGGCTTTCAGGTAGTCCAAGTTGTTTTTAAATTATCTCTCCCCGATCTTTTCTGAAGTCAGTGGTTTTTCCAGTGAGGTACTTCACATTGTCATCTATTTTTTTTCATTCTTTTAGTTTTTTTTTTTTGTATAATTACATGAGTTCTCATAAACTCATTAGCTTTCATTTGCTCCATTCTAATTTTTAAGGATTTACTTTCTTCAGTGAGCTTTTGGACATCCTTGTCTATTTGGTCACTTCTGTTTTTTAAGGCATTCTTCTCCTTATTTTTTACCTCTTTTGCCATTTGGGTTACTCTATTTTTAAGGTATTATTTTCTTTAGTGTTTTTCCATCTCCTTTAGAAAAGAGTTGTGTCATTTTTGTTGATTGTTGACTCATTTTTCATGATTTACTTGCATCGTTTTTATTTCAATTCCTAATTTTTCTTTTACTTCTCCTACTTGATTTTCAAATTCCTTTTTGAGCTATTAAGCCTGCAACTAATTCATATTGGTTTTGCAGGATTTGGATGTAGGTGCATTGACTTTGTTGTCCTCTTATGATTGCATTTTTTGATATTCCTTGTCATTAAAGTAAGATTCTATAGTCAGATTTTTTTTCTGTTATTTGTTCATTTTCCAGCCAAATTACTTAACTTTTTAGCTCTTTTTTTAAGTGTGGAAGGTGTACTTTCCCAAGCTTCAAGGTTTTTTTTTATTGTTTCTTCATTCATATATATATATATATATATATATATATATATATATATACGTGTGTGTGTGTGTGTGTGTGTGTGTGTGTGTGTGTATGTTTATTTTCAATTTTCAACATTACGTCTTCCATGGCCTAAGACCACTTCATATTTTACTTGTAGGCTTTGGATATAGGAGCCTAGAGTTTGTTTTCTTCCTCTGGATACTTCCTCTTCAGTAAGTGGGTAAAACATCTTGTCACCAAGAAAATAAGATTCTATAGTCTTATTGTTTTTCCCTTTTTGCTCATTTTCCAGGCAATTATTTGACTTTTGAGATCTTTCTTAAGTAGAAGGCATACTGCTCCACATTTCAAGGGTCTTCAGAGATGTCTCTAGGGACATCTAAATTCTCAGTTCCTCCAACGTAGTATGATAAGAAGAGAGATGTTTACTCCTCTCCTGGCCTACATGCTTGTCTGTGAGCAACCACAAGCACTCTTTTCTGCCCTTGAACTGTGAGCATGGTTCCCTGTCCATAGCTGCCACCAGCTTCACCGCACCACTGCTTCTCCTCCCCCAGTACCACCCTTCCATGACTGTGACCCTGATCAGGTGCTCAGTTCTCCCACCGTCTGTAGGCTGAGGGAAGCAGTGGCCCTGGGGGCTGGGGCTGAGACTGAGCACAGAGCCAGAACATGCTTGACTCTCACACAGTTAGGAAAGCTTTCCCACTGACCTTTGCAGATGTCTTTGGAGTCTGTGGGTTGAGAAACTGCCTCTGTTACCTGCTTTAGGGGTTTTGTGTAGCTGTTTTCAGAGATGTTTCTAGGAACCTATAAATTATCAGTTCTTCCAAGATTGTATGACCAAAGGAAAGGTGTTTACTCATTTCCTGGACTATGCTCTGTCTGTGAGTGACCACAAGCATTTTTTTTTTGCCTTGGAACTGTGAGGAGGATTCCCTCTCCACCATCTCCACAAGCTTTGTCATGGCAGCCCTCCTCCTCACCCCAGGACTGAATCCCAGATGCAAGCATGGGCAAAGCAAGAGAATCCTGCCTCAAAACCACAAAAGAGATTCTGGAAAATCACCTCTGATCAGCTGCTGGTTCCCCTCCACTGCCTGTGACTTGAGAGCTCTGGAAGCAGAAACTACTGCTCCTGGCTCTACTGCTATGCCCTGGGGATGAGCTAAACTTTGTTTCCCTCTCATCCCCATCAAACAGACCTTTTTAACTCATCTTCTAAGTTGTCTTTGCTGTTTCTGGGTTGAGAAGTCTGAAAACTGCCACATCTGCCAGAGATTCTATCCCCTGATGCCTGCTCTGGCCCCATCTCTGCCAGGGTGGCCCACAATGGACTGAGATCCTCTCTCAGATTGGTGCAACAAAACTTTCTTGTCAACCTTCCAGGTTGTCTTGGGATGTAAATTTGTTTCATTCTGTCATTTTGTGGTTCTGCTTCTCTAGAATTTGTTTAGAGTCATTTTTATAGGTGTTTGGCAGGCTTCATGGTAGAAGTCAAGCAAGTTCCTGCTTTTACTCCACAATCTTGGCTCTACTACCCCCTCTTCAATTTTCTTTAGTTTATACTTGTCCAGGATCACATAAGTAGCAAGCTCCAAAATCTCCCTCAATTCCATATCTGATGACTTGATCAGTAGTGTTCTTCCTACTACATCATAATACCTTAATCATTTGATAATAGTTGGGCACATAAATATGTGGATAAAGCTACATAAGTTCTTCTACTACTTTCAAGGCTTTGTTTAAAACTAAGATTAAAATAGAAAAGTATATTCCTTAGGGAATATATGTGAAATTATTTTTCTGACATATTTAAAAATTTTGTCACATTTTATTTTTACATGTCAGTTTTGGGCTGTAGTCATTTCCATATTCATCTTCTTGTTTGTCCCCAGTTAAATAAAACCATCTAACATAGCAATTATATCTGTGTATACAAAATATACAAGATTTTCAATTTACCTGTACTTCCTCTACCCCATCTGAGGAAGAAAAAAATATCCCTTGTTCTCTGAAACCAACTATTGAACTCTTAATTTTAAAATATATTTCTAAATTTATAAATTATATTTTATCAACATGTACTAACTGGTTAGACAATATTATTGTATACGGTTAACCCAATAATTTGAATACTGCCAGATGAATTAACTTACTATTTTCAAAATGATGATTTCTATGAATTTAGCTGCTTCCCTACCCCAATGGAGTACAAAACTAGCTTGGGCTCAAACAAACTCTAGCAGTTCTTACCGTTGTTGAAAGACTAAGAAAACATGTCAAGTAATGCCCTGTCAGTTGAATAGCAGTCTAGGAAAGGTGTTGGTTTTATTCATTTTGTATGTTTTTGATCTTAGGAGAATAGATTCTTTAGATTTCAAAAATGAAATCTTCTGAAATGATAGGGGTATGTATTGCCAACCCTGGGAACCATGAATATTCTGGCATAGTTCTGAATTACAAAATATAACAGACTCTCTATATGGAAGACAGAGCCAAAACATTCAAAAACCAGAAAGCCACATCCCAACACAAGAAAATCAAATCCATCACTGCAACAAAGAAGTTTATACACATTATCACTGCAGAAGGCATGGCCATTCCCAAGCCCTCCCACTGCTAGGGCCTTCCCACAAACAAACACTCACAGCACAGGTGCCTCCCTGCTTCCACTCTCTCCCTGAGCTCTATATGCTCTGACCAATTTCATCCATTCTGTCTCACCCTTCCTGTTCCAGTCTTCCTCCTACACTCTTTCCTGTTCCACCCGGATGTTGCAACAATCCGCTAGCAGCAGCTATAGGGGTGTAAGATCCACCAACAACCAGCTCACAGAAAGCTGCACACACAGGTCATTTTGATCTGCTTTACTAAGGAAAGCAACGATAAGGGGTTATCAATCTCAATTTAATCAAATGTACAAATACTTAGCTCAGGGGGAAAAGCCAGCACCCTGAGCTTCAGAGCAAATACAAACAGAGCAAATAAACCTGAATCAACAGACAGATTTCAGTCTGACAAAATCACAATATACAGTTACCAGAGAAGCATCAACATCTGAGTTTTCTCCAAAGCTGGGGAGCTCATAACAATGGCTTGCCCAGAGTCATGTGCCACTCCTGTTGTGGCTCAGAGCTCCAAAGGAGAAACCCAGTCTCTGGGTTTATATATCTTGTTCAGAGGCAAAGGTGAGTCACACATGCAACTCACCCACATGATCTAAAAGCATCACAAAAATCAGTCTTAAACCCATGTGGTCTGAAAGCCTCTGATGTCACAAACATATCACTCGAACCCATGTAAACTAGGCTTTCCCTTGAGGCAAGGAAGTAATCAAGAACTCCTAATTTAATCAAGGAAATAAAGGCCAAACTCTTCAAGGGCACTTGGTTGAATAAGTGCTAAGAGTTTACCTTGATTGCCAATACACCATCAGCAAGCTCCTCCCACCACGGGCTTCATATCACTTAGGCTTCCATGTGACTTAAACCAATGACATGGGAATTAATGAATGGGAAGATCTTTGAATTTACATTGCCATTACAGGGCCTTGGGAACCTTTGAACTAAGTATAATTTATTGATCAAGTTTGAACACTTTAAAATGATAGATTGCAAATGATGACCATACAAATAATTTAATTTGGGAGGGCTTTGTTTTTGTTGGCCATAAAAGTAGACCTTAAATGGTTTTTTCTAGTAGCCAATAAAATTTCCTCATACTGTATAAAAGACAAGGAAAATATATCAAATTTATCACTAAAATTTTGTAGGAAATCAGTGTTATGGAATAATGATTAATGTACCACTCATCTCTTTTAATGTTCTATTTTTTTCTAATTTCATGTAAAAACAATGGTTATACATTCATTTTCTTTTAAATTCTGAGTTTCAAATTCTCTTCCTTATGCACTCCCTCCACTGTCACATCATTCACAATTAAGGAAATTTTATATAGTTTGTATAGGTGCAGTCATGAAAAACATTTCCATATTATTCAGAATTTTAAGGAAAGTAAACTATATATATATACATATGTATATTATATATATATATAGCATATGCATACATATATACACACAAACACATATACATATATACAAATATAAGCATAAGTATGCTTAGATCTGCATTCAGACTCATTCAGTTCTCTCTTTAGAATTGGATAGCATTTTTCATCATAAAATCTTTGGAATTGTTTTTAATCATTGTTTGCTGAGTCAGTCACAACTAATTGTCATGAAATATTGCTGTTACTGTTCAATGTTTTTTGGTTACTTCCCATCTTTTAATCATCAATTTAAAGACTTTTTTTGGAATTTTATGCTATTCCATAAAAATTTATCATATACTTGATAAATCAAGTAAATATTTAAGGAACAAAAATAATAGAAATCATAATTTTATGTAATAAATAATATAAAAATAATAAATAAAAATAAACAAAATGTTTCAATTCTTCTTTCTGCCTTAGTAGTGCATATGAAATTATCAAATGTTTAGAATTGACCTGTGTCTGCTATAAAAGATCTCTATATGCACTTGTACTTGAAAATTTATACACTTCTATTTTAGCAGAGAAGTTGATTTCTTGTAAGTTGTGACATCCCATGTTTCTTGCATTAATGTGCTATGTTGCACTTTATGTTATAGGAATAGAACCTGGACCTGTTTTTGGAGTACTCTCAAGTGAGGAAACTACCTCAAGTATTTTAGTTTGGTATCTTTTTTATGACTTTTATGTTCAGAGAGTTGCCACAACACTGAAGTTAAGTGATATATTGAAGATCACAGAGTCAATATAGGTCAAATACAGGAATTTATCAAAGGTTTTCTTAGCCTCAAGGCCAACTCTCCATCCATTATTCCATGCTTTTTGGTAATATGCATATACATGTATGTGTACACAGACACACACACATATACACACTTAAGAACACAGATAAATTATATATTATACATATGCATTTATGTGTGTATATGTGTATTTATCACACAGATGAAAACAAACCAAGCCTTTTTTCATACCATGTATGGCTCATTGTAATATCTGCCAGAGCTTGTACTTTGTTGGTATAATATTCAAAAGCTCAAAAGCTTTTCCCTTGTTACAATGAGGTATGAATATAGAACTTTAATGAATATGCACAGTATCACTTCATTTTTCACATTTAAAAAGGATTTCTTTATTATTTTAAAAATAACTCAGAATTATATTTCTTGTATGATGAAGAACACATGGCTGGGGACAGTTTCCCAGGTTACATGATCAAGAAAAGAAAGAAAGAAAGAAAGAAAGAAAGAAAGAAAGAAAGAAAGAAAGAAAGAAAGAAAGAAAGAAAGGAAGAAAGAAAGAAATCCCTATGTTGCTCAATTAGGCTTTTTCATATAACAGATCAAATGATTTGATCAGATCTTCCCCTGCTTCACAGAATCTTCTTTATATTCCACTAATTCTTTAAGGCAATTTTTTTTTGCCATATATATATATATATATATATATATATATATATATATATATATATATATATATATATATATACTTTGAGACATATTCTTGAGGCTTTTGACAGAGAAGGGAAACATTTCTTATGTGATCTTTCCAATTTTCCTTCAAGTTATCTTCATCTTCTGGAGCCAGTAAAACAGGGAAGACAGAAGGATATCCCATTTAGTCATAATTTGGAATATGGACAAGTGGTTCTTATGTCTTAGACATAACTATAATAATGTCTAGAAACTTATTTCCCTCTGGGAAATATGGTCTTCCTTCTTTCTCTAGAATTCTGGTTCTCTTATTTGCTATACTCTGTGGTATTGATGTCTCAAATCACCATTTCAATATTATATTCACTCATTTCCTAGAATAAAAATATGCAATAATAAAATTCACTGACAGATAGTTTGTCCCAAAAGTTGTAGTGGAATTTTAAGATATAAATTTTGACATATAAACAAGCACAATATATGTACATATGTGGGTATGTATAGACACATATATACGTGTCTGAAAGACAGACAGACAGACAGAGAGAGAGAGAGAGAGAGAGAGAGAGAGAGAGAGAGAGAAAGACAGAGAGACAATACCTGCCTATATATAAGTCTATGGGCAAATCTTTTAACCTCTTGGGGGCTCATGTTGTACAGAGTTATCTCTAAGGCCTCTTTCAGCTCAAAACCTATGATCAGTCTCATGTTAACCTCAAAAGCAGTCTATGATTTTGGTAGTGCTGGTATTCTTATCCATAATTTACAGATGAGGAAAATGACTGTATTACACTGACTAGTTAGTATCATTCTTGCTTTAAGCTTAAGCTACTTGAAGAAGTATGGTATTTCTTTGATAAAATTTTTATATACTGCCAATGCTTAAATCCAAATTTAAGCACTAATAATAACAATAATTATCTGTTCTTTTCTTTCATTGCTCAGATTTGATTCTTTCTCTATTTTTTTCACATCACTCAACTTGTCTTAATTTTTCTTTGCACTAAATGTCTTGTCTTTGACAGTTATTATTTAAAAATCAAGAGTTTAATCTTTTCCTGATGCCCAGGCATTTTTGCATCAAACTCACATGAATGCTAATATGAATTAACCATATAAATCCTCCATAAAATGTGGAAAATATTGAATTCCAATATTTTTTCTTCACTGCCCTTTTTTAGTTAAATCTCGTCAAAACTTCTCCAGTACTTATGAATCTATGTAGAGGATGCAATCTTAAATATTCCACAAATGAACAAAATAAAATTAATTGGGTAGATTTAGTGGCATATACCTTTCCATTAGAGTGGCCAATATATGCCTTCACAAGCTTTTCTTTTGACATTTTTTTTCTTTTTTTAACTTTTACGATTTGATATTCAATTAAAGCAATCTCCCCATTAATGCACCTTCATTCACTTGCCTTTTCTGCTCAAAAGACACTTGAAAATCCATTTTGTTGAAGACATATCCCAATCTCAGTTGCCAAGAAAAAGAAATAAAAGAAAGTCTTCTTATGTACTTTATCCTCATTATAAATTTTTCCAATGATTTTACTCTTTTCTTTATTTCCTAAGATCATTAATATTAATGATACTGTGTAAATGAGGATGACAATTTTACTTTATGTTTTAATTCCTATATATCTTATGTCTATGTTTTTAACTAATAAATATAACTTTTACAAATTGAACCAAATTACTAGAGAACTGATAACTATGAAAACAGAGAGGGCATTGTGAACAATTGTTGAATATTGTCAATTTTTCTTTTTTTTTTTTTTGCTGGGTCATACATTTTTTTTTTATTTTAAACTTCAATACAAAATAAGAAAAAAAGAAAGAGTATTTCCATGTCAATTTTTCTAAAGTAATTTAGTGGTTTTAGTAATTTTTAAACATTGCTACCAATAATTTCAAAAATGACTTCAGGGAGTCTAATTAGCAAAATGTATTATAAAAAAGAACACAAAATTGGTAATTGTTTAGGAATTCACATAGGGAGGCATGTGCACACACACACATATTTAGTGTCACTTTGGTAGTTAGTTTTTAAATGAGTGAGTAGATCAAAAGAATAGATGTAGAGCATATGTAAGTCAGAAGACACTATAATTTTATGTAAGATCACAATTCAGAATAAAAGAAGAAATAAATGTTAATGACAAAGAATGATACAGGAAAATGTTCACTGTCAGTCATTATTCAACTAATGTGGTGCTAGGAAAAAGATGGTAAAGTTTGTTCTACTAACAAACTTTGCCCTAAAAATTTCATTCTAATCAAGTATTTTTCATAACTAAGGTACCTGGGGAACTCTTTGAGGCTTAAAATATATTGCTAAACCCCACAGATTTTACTAAGGGAGGACTGAGAGGCAGAAATTTCCAGGGTAATGGTGTTTATGAAAATTTTGGAGTAAAATAGACCTGAAGCCTATTTTCATGCAAAAAAGAACAGTGAATATAATATGCAATCTAGTATCAATTTAATGATCTCCCTGACAGAGAATATTGATAATTTATTATTAAGTGGGACTGTAATCTATTACCGTAATAGACAGTCCATAGTATTACTTTATCTTTAATTAGGAATATAATCTTTTAGAGTGAAATTTTTGAAGTATCCATCATCTGTATGACAGGAATTATTGAATAAATAACTAGTACCTATTTTGAAATACTGCTCTTTTCAATTTCACCCTATCAAAAAAAAA
>JAQQSZ010003290.1:0-14489 GCA_028646595.1 Phalanger gymnotis
TTTTCAATTGCATGCCCAATTCATTGATCTCCTTTTATCTCTATTTTATCCATGTAAGCATTTAGAGATATAAAACTTCCCTTAAGAACTGCTTTTGCTGCATCCCATAAGTTTTGATATCTTGACTCATTATTGCAATTCTCATGAATGAACTTACTAATTTTTTCTAAGATTTGTTTTTGGCCCACTCATTCTTTAGAAGTAAATTGTTTACTTTCCAATTATATTTTACTTATTTTTTGAGAGTTCCCTATTACAAATAATTTTTATTGTATCGTGATCTGAAAAGGATGCTTTGACTACTTCTGCCTTTCTGCACTGGCTTGCGAGGTTTTTATGTCCTAGTACATGGTCAATTTTTGAGTATATGCTAAGTACTGCTGAGAAGAAAGTATATTCCTTTTTATCCCCATTCACTTTTCTCCAGAGGTCTACCATATCTGCCTTTTCTAAAATTCTGTTCACTTCCTTAACTTCTTTCTTATTTATTTTGAGGTTAGATGTGTCAAGTTCAGAGAGGGGGAGTTTGAGGTCTCCAGTTATTATAGTTTTGCTGTCTATTTCTTCGTGTAATTCTCTTAATGTGTCTTCTAAGAATCTGCATGCCATACCACTTGGTGCATACATGTTAAACGATGATACTTTCATTATTTGTGGTACCTTTAGCAGGATGCAGTGTCCTTCCTTATCTTTCTCAATTAGATCAAACTTTGCTTTTGCTTTGTCTGAGATTAGGATTTTTACTCCTGCTTTTTCTACTTTAGCTGAAGCATAATATATTCTACTCCAGCCTTTACCTTTACCCTGTGTGTATGCCCCTGTTTCAAATCTGTTTCTTGTAAACAGCATATTGTGGGAGCATGTTTTTTAATCCATTCTTCTATCCACTTTTGTGTTATGGGAGAGCTCATCCCATTCACATTCACAGTTATGATTACTGTCTGTGTCTTTCCCTACATCCTATTTCTCCTGTTTATTCTTTTATTTCTCCCTTTCCCCTTCCACTTCTCAACAAAGTTTCACTTTTGACCACTGCTTCCCTCAGTTTACCCTCCCTCTTGATTCCCATTGATAGCCATTTTAATTGTCATGAATATACTGTTCTCAAGATTTACATATGCACACATGTGATATATATATATATATTATATAACACACATAAAACAAAATAATCCTATATAAGGATGTAATTAATTAGCCTTATTGATTAACTAGGGGGGTTTATTCCCACTTCTGATTAACTTTTTTATGGCTTTCTTGAGTTTTGTATTTGGAGATGAATTTTTCTGTTGAGCTCTAGCCTTTTCATCAGGAAGGTCTGGAATTCCCTTATTTCATTAAATGTCCATCTCCTTGCTGGGAAAATTATGCTCAGTTTTGCTGGGTAGTTGATCCTAGGTTGTAGTCCAAGCTCCTTTGCCTTTTGGAATATTGTATTCCAATTTCCCCTGTCTTTTAATGTAGAAGATGAAAGATCCTCCAAGATTATGACTCTAGTTCTATGATATTTGAATCGTTTCTTTCCAGCTGCTTGCAGGATTTTCTCCTTGACCTGGTTGTTCTGCAATTTGGCTATATTATTTCTTGGAGGTTGCAGTTTGGGGTCTTTTTCAGAGAGTGATTGATGGATTCTTTCAATGACAATTTTACCCCCTGATTCTAGGACATGTACACAATTTTCCTTAAGGAGTTTTTGGAAGACACTGTCCAGGCTCTTTTTTTCATTATAGCTTTCAGGTAGACCAATAATTCTTAGATTGTCTCTCTTGGATATGTTTTCCAGGTCTGTTGTTTTTCCAATCAGATATTTCACATTTTCTTTTATTTTTTCATTCTTTACATTTTGTTTGATTACTGCTTGATGTGTCATGGAATCATTAGCTTCTACTTGCCCAATTCTAACTTTTAATATTTTGTTTTCTTCCTTTGTCTTCTCTATCTCCTTTTCCATTTGATTGATTTTACTTTGCAATGGACATTTTCTCTAATTATATTCTTATTTTCCTTAACCAATTCCCTGATTTTTTTTCATTTTTTTTTTCCTTTTACCTCTCTAATTTTGTTTTTAAAGTCCTCCTTCAATTCTTCCAGTAATGCTTTTAGGTCTAGAGACCATTTCACTTTCCCTTTTCTGGTTTCAGATGTGGTGCAGTTTCCATGCTGTCTTTTTCTGAATTGGTATTTTGATCATCAATGTCTCCATAGTATGAATCTATCATCTTTGAAAGCATCTTGCTATTCTTTTTTATGGTGTTTTTTTTCTTCCTGGTTTCTGAAGTAGATCTCTGCTTCTGGGGCTCAGGGGACTCTGTCCCTAATTTCTTGTGTTGGGATATAGCTTTATTTGCTATGGACTCTGGTTTCATGGGGTAAGGGTAGCCCGACTGCTGAAGGGCTCTCCTTCTTCCCAGGACTGTTCTACAGAATGGGTGATCTCAGCTCTTGTCTGTACTGGTGTCTGCTACTTCCCTGGGCTGTGCAAAGCCAAGTCTGGGGTCCTGGCATTGGAGTTAGTTAGCTCCATCCCCTGGGGCTCAGTTACTCCCCTGTTTTGCTGAGGTGTGGCCTGCTGGGACACCTCTCTTCCTGCAATAGTCTCCTTTCACCACCACAGGAAGGCCCCTCTCCCCCACTTCTCTCACTACTGAAGCCCCCCTTCTGGCTCCTCTGTTTCTCTTGAGATTTTATTCTCTGGGTTTATTCAAGAGAGGGATATGAGCTATTTTACCTGCACATCCTGGCTACCTGGAGACCAAGAAGGCTAGTTTCAAACCTTTAGAGTGTGGGTTGGAGGCCTACAGGCTAGGTGCTCCCATGGCCACAGGCTCTGCACTCTGACAGACTCCCATCCTGGGCTGAGAGCCTGGGGCTCGATCACAGTCATAGGCAGTAGTTCCACCCTGGGCTTGTTACTTCTCCAGTGTTTCACTCACCTAGTGCTCTCCCAGAGCCACAGGCTGGCTGGATTCCTCTGCTGTTCCCAATTAGTTTGGTCTGGTGCCAATATGTGTGCCTGGCACTCTTACACTCTCAGTCTAATAGTGTCTTCTAACTCTCTCAAATCTGCTCAGATTCACTTTTTTAGACATATCAGACAGAATTTGTGAGAGAGCCCCAGTTGTTCCTTACTTTCACAGCGCCGTCTTGGCTCCACCCCCAATACCCCCAGTCTTACTGATAGAAGCTTGGAGTTTAAGGCCTTTGTCAAACATGCAACACTGGACACACCATATAACTTCTTCAGTTTGAATTTTTTTCTGAAATAGTGGGTTCTAATACCTGTCATACCTAGGATGATGTGAAGATTATTTATTTATTTAATATTTTTTAGTTTTCAGCATTGATTTCCAGAAGAGTATGAATTACATATTTTCTCCCCATTTCTACCTTTCTCCCACTCCAAGATGGCATATATTCTGGTTGCCCCATTCCCCGGTCAGGCCTACCTTCTGTCACTCCACTCCCTCTATTCACTTTTCCCTCACTTTCTTGTAAGCAAGATAGATTTCTATGCCCCATTGCCTGTATATCTTAGTTCATAGTTGCATGCAAAAATTTTTTTTGAACATCTGTTTTTAAATCTTTGAGTTCCAAATTCACTCCCCTCTTCCCTCCCAACCCACCCTCCCTAAGAAGGCAAGCAATTCCACATAGGCCACATGCATATCATTATGTAAAACCCTTCCACAATACTCATGTTGTGAAAGACTAAGTACATTTTGCTCCTTCCTATCCAATCCCCCATTATTCAATTTTCTCCCTTGACTCTGTCCCTTTTCAAAAGTGTTTCTTTTGATTACCTCCTTCCCCTATCTGCCCTCCCTTCTATCATCCTCTCTTTTTATCTCTTTCCTCCTTCTTTCCTGAGGGGTAAGATACTCAACTGGCTGTGTATGATATTCCCTTCTCAGGTCAAATCGCATGAGAGCAAGATTCACTCATTCCCCCTCACCTGCCTCCTCTTCCCTTCCTACAGAACTAATTTTTCTTTCCACTTTTATGCTAGATAATTTACCCCATTCTATCTCTCCCTTTCTCCCTCTCTCAATGTATTACTCTCTCATCCCTTAATTTGATTTCATTTTTTTAGATATCATCCCTTCATATTCAACTCACCCTGTTCTTTCTGTCTCTCCATATATGTATATTCCCTCAGCTACTCTAATACTGAGGTCTCATGTATTATACACATCATCTTATACACATCATGTATGTAAACAAAACAGTTCAACTTTAGTACGTTTCTTTGATTTCTCTTTCTTGTTTACCTTTTCGTGCTTCTCTTGATTCTTGTGTTTAAAACTCAAATTTTCTATTCAGCTCTGGTCTTTCCACTGAGAAAGCTTGAAAGTCCTCTATTTTATTGAAAATCCATATTTTGCCTTGTAGCATGATACTCAGTTTTGCTGGATAGGTGATTCTTGGCTTTAATCCTAGCTCCACTGAACTCCAAAATATTGTATTCCAAGCCCTTCCATCTCTTAATGTAGAAGCTGCTAGATCTTGTGTTATTCTAATTGTGTTACCAGAATACTCAAATTGTTTCTTTCTGGCTTCTTGCAGTATTTTCTCCTTGACCCGAGAGCTCTGGAATTTGGTGACAATATTCGTAGGAATTTTCTTTTTGGGATCTTTTTGAGGAGGCAATCAGTGGATTCTTTCAGTTTCTATTGTATCCCCTGGCTCTAGAATATCAGGGCAATTTTCCTTGATAATTTTTTGAAAGATGATATCTAGGCTCTTTTTTTGTTAATGGCTTTCAAGAAGTTCAATAATTTTTAAAATACCTCTTCTTGATCTATTTTCCAGGTCAGTGGTTTTTCCAATGAGATATTTCACATTGTCTTCCATTTTTTTTCATTCCTTTGGTTCTGTTTTATAATATCTTGATTTCTCATCAAGTCACTAGCTTCCACTTGTTCCAATCTAATTTTTAAGGTAGTATTTTCTTCAGTGGTCTTTTGGACTTCCTTTTCCATTTGGCTAATTCTGCCTTTCAAGGCATTCTTCTCCTCATTGGCTTTTTGGAGCTCTTTTGCCATTTGAGTTAGTCTATTTTTTAAGGTTTTATTTTCTTCACTATTTTTTGGGTCTCCTTTACCTGGTCATTGACTTGTTTTTCATGGTTTTCTCACATTATTCTCATTTCTTTTCCCAATTTTTCCCCTACTTCTCTAACTTGCTTTTCCAAATGCTTTTTGAGCTCTTCCATGGCCTGAGAGCAGTTCATTTTTTTCTTGGAGGCTTTTGATGTAGGCTCTTTGATTTTGTTGACTTCTTCTGGCTGTATGTTTTGGTCTTCTTTGTCATCAAAGAAAGATTCCAAAGTCTAGGTGTGAATCTGAATCCATTTCTGCTGCCTGGCCATTTTCCCAGCCAACTTACTTGACCCTTGAGTTTTTCATCAGGGTATGACTGCTTGTATGGTATAGAGTACTTTGTCCCAAGCCTGAGGGGCTGCGCTGTTGCTTTCAGAGCTACACTGCAAGCTCTGCCACACCAGTGTTGCTCCTCCCCCAAGAAATGCCAACCTGGACCAGGCTCAGATCTAAGCTGGTTCTGCACTCTCGCTCAGATCCTCCACTTAATATCTCCCACCAGGTGGATCTGGGGCCAGAAGCAACTATAGCTGTAGTTCTATAGCTGCACTACCTCCACTGCCCCCGGGGTGGTGGCTGAACAGGGAACTCCTTTCTCTCTGTCCCAGAAGCTTTTCCCACTAACCTTCTCTGTTGTCTTTGGTGTTTGTGGGTTGAGAAGTCTGGTAACTGCCACAGCTCACTGATTCAGGTGCTAAGGCCTGTTCTGCCTAGCTCCTAGTCTGGTTGGTCCATGCGGCCCATGCGGCCCATGCTGTACTCTGCTATGCTCTGCTCCCAGGTCCATGCAATAGACCTTACCCTGTGACCATCCAGGCTGTCCTGGGATGGAGCCCTGCTTCCCTCTGCTATTTTGTGGGTTCTGCAGTTCTAGAATTTGTTCAGAGCCATTTTCATAGGTGTTTGGAAGGATCTGAGAGAGAGCTCACACAAGTCCCTGCTTTCCAGCCACCATCTTGGCTCTGCCTCTCCCAATTATCCCTGGGATGATGTGAGGATAGCTGCATGCATTTGAACTATTACTAATGGCCTTCTCTTGGTTTACTAGTTAAGGAGACAAAAATGAGACCTTTCATTTCTGGCATCATCTTCCTTGGCTTTAATTGGAGGAATTCAAATGTGTCTGAGAAATCATTTTTTGGACCCATTCTTCCTTCATTACCTTAACATAGCTTGATATATGCCAAATACAAGAAAAAAACAATAACATCTAAGCGAAGGGGAAAGATGACAGTCCCTACCAGTAGATTCAGCCTATTCTCACCAACAAAACAAAAATGTGAAGCCTAAGTAAATGAGTGAACAACCCAGGAAAATGACCACTACAATGCAGTATAATGAGGGTAGCACAATATCAAGAGGAATCTCCCAAAGAAGAGAATAATTCTTCACAATGACTTGTGGAGCCCCAGAATGAGTGGTAGATGCATGCTGAAGAGCCGTCCCAGAGGATCCCCCAGAGAAGAATGCACACAGAGCAATACCTACAATGGGATGACCATGAAGACCTTGAAAGGGCTCAGAACATCAGCAGTTAGAGTGGAGTGGTGGTGGGAAGGAGAGGGAAGGGGAGGGAAGGGGAAAGAAGGGAAGGGGAGTGGATCAACGTTTACTATCTGTCAGTAACAGTTAATTCTCCTTCCCTTTGGAAATAGACAAAGACTTTTGAAGCCCTCCTTTCCTGCAATTTTTGTCCTCATAGCTTCTAGGTCTACTTTTCAAACTTTTCGCTGGGGTCTTGCTCATCATGTCTGAGGGCCCATCGTCTCTAGTTTGTGCTACTTCTATCCCATCTGTTCCCTCATTCTAACTCTGAAGAATTGTCTACACTATTCCCTGGCCACAACCAGCTATTTTTTCAAGGGCAACTTGAGGTCTTCAGGAAACTTTGCCCTCAATATTAAAAAAAAAAATGAACCAGGACATAGCAGTGATATCCTGAGATCTAGAATCCTTTCATTTGGCATCAGAATAATACTCATCTTCCATTAAGAAAAAACCTACCTCTTTGATCCAGTACCCCAGACTCAAAGAGTTCCTTACTTCCTTTGACCCAGGCTGTCTTTGTGGGCCACGTTAAACAATTGGGGTTCAGCAGCATATTAAAATGGACAATGAATGGGATGTGTGTGGGTAGGCAAGCAGCATAAGAAAGAGTTCTTGTTCAGTAGGAGGTTGGATGAAATATTAATGATGACAGCTGGAATGCAGGGCTTGGACAAGTGGTTGGCAGGAGTCCGTAGCACTAAAGCGACCCACTGTCTCTTCCATGTGTAGAATTGGAGAGAATGAGAAGTAAGAAAATTTGCCTTGGGGATAAGCCAGGCTTAGTAGGGAAGTTACCTTGCTTTTCTGCCCTTAAGAACCTGTGAACTCAAGGGCTAGGTGCAAAATGAATGGACAACAGCTTAGCTAATTTGTTCATTTCAGCTGTCTTCATGATCGATGTGGATCAGCGTATGGTCAATTTGGCCACAGAGATGAGGATCAATCATGAAGACAGCTGAATTAAATGGCTTGGCCTGCCCCCAAGATGGTCAGTCTGGCTTCTGTGGACCTGGCCAGAGTGTGAGAGCCTTAGAAAAAAGTCACCAAAATAATTTTCCACTTACATGCTGGGCCTTGATCAAATTGGAATGAATGGGTTGTTTCTGAATCACATTTCATTCTTCCCACAGTTTTACCCTTATTTTCCTCCCATACTTAAAGTTGGTTTTTCTACAGTCCTGGCATCCTCCCAACCCATCAATTGGCACTACACTTGTTTTCCATTCCCGTGAACTTTATTCTATTTAAACAGTCCCAGGGCAAGATTTGTCATATATATGCCCAGATATCGATTATTATTCCTCACTGGTGGTCAGTCTTTCTCATTTAGATGCCTTTGAGGATCTAGGTTTGAAGAATACCCATATGTTGACTTATTTCTGAATGTGAGACCAACAACAACATGTGATTTAACAACATGGATTGTTCACCCTTATCTGGGAGTAGCAAGGTATGACAAGTAATTCCTTCAAGTAGCCCAGTGACAGAGCACATCAAGCCAGAGATCAACATATCATTGTAATTTTTGTTTTTAACATTCAAAGATGACAGTGGTGTTGCTTGACAATGCCATCTGTATGTATTGGTAAGCACAAGGTGCCTGACCAGTAGTCTTTCCTACCTGGATGACATGTACGGAAGCCAACCCAAGCCCCTCTGGGCTCTGTTCACCTCTTTATATAATTCTACATACACTGATGATCATCTGTTGACTTCTTGCCCATTAAGGTATCCTGTAATTTATTATGTCACTCAGGTTACAGTGAAATACTTCTAGATTTTGAATCAAAAAGCCTAGCTTAGAGTCCCATCCCTAGCACTCAGAATCTGGGTGATGTTGAGCCCCTCTCTGTCCATTGCTAAACCTCATCTGCTTCTATACAAAGGCACAAAATGCCACTCAATAACTATTTAGTAAATACCTGCCATGTTAAAGCATAGTGGTGCTAGATAGGTCAATGAGCTTGAGGTTCAGATCTTACCTCAGACTCTACTTAAGTAAGCATTCAAGGTCAAGCTGTTGGTACACACTGGTTTGGGTATGATGAGATGATGAGATGAATGTCAAAGAGGGAAAATCCTAATCCAACTAAATCTTTCAAACAATCAAACTGGCTGCCTGGAAAGGTTCCTTCTTTCAGATATTCAAACACAGGCTTGATAGATACTTGAATATGCATCAGTGGGAATTTCTTTCTTATGAAGGATGGAGTAGGTCATCACCAAGGTCTGTCCAGCTCTCAAAAAGATTCTGCCAATAAGATAAAAATGGCAATTTTACCTAAACTAATTTGTGTATTCAATGCCCTCCCAATTAAATTACCAAAATTATTTTACTGAATTAGAAAAAAAATAATAACAACATTCATTTGGAAGAACAAAAAGTCAAGAATATGAAAGGAACTAATAAAAAAATGTAAAGGAAGAAGGTTTAGCAGTACCAGATCTTAAACTATATTATAAGGCAACGAGCTAGCTAAGAAATAGAAAGGTAGATCAATGGAACAGAGTAGACGTACAATTTGCAGCAGCAAATAAATACAATATCCTTGCATTTGACAAGTGTAAAGACTTAAGATTTGGGGATAAGAATTCATTATTTGGTAAAAATTGTTGGGAAAACTGGAAAGTAGTATAGCAGAAACTTGGCATGGACCAATTCCTCACACCATTTACCAAGTAACATTGAAAGGAATACATGACCTAGATGCAAAGAGAGTTTTCATGAGAAAATTTAAAGAAAATAGAACATGTTACCTATTAGGCTCATGGATAAGTGAACAACTTATGAGATAGAAGGTAGAATGAGGTGTAAAATGGATACTTTTGATCATAGTAAATTAGAAAGGTTAAATAAATAGATAAATAGATAGATAGATAGATGATAGATAGATAGATAGATAGATAGATAAATGAATAAATAAAACAAAATAAATAAATAAAACAAATAAAACCAATATAGTCAAGATCAAAAGGAAAGCAGGAAATTGGGGGAAATTTTATAGACAGATTCTCAGATAAAGGTTTCATATATCAAATGTATAAAGAACTTTGTCTAATCTATAAGAATATGAGTCATTCCCCAACTGATAAATGGTCAAAGGATAGGAACAGACAGTTTTTAGAAAAAAGAAAGCAAAACAACTTAAAGTCATATAAAATGCTCTGAATCATTATTGATTAGAGACAAGCAAACTAAAACAACTTTGAAGTATCATTTTACATTTACCAAATCAGCTTAAAATGATTAAAGGGGAAAATGACAAATGTTGGAAGGGACATTGAATGCTAAGGATACTAATTCATTGCTGGAGGAGGATTTGTGAACTGATCCAGCCATTTTGGAGAGCAATCTGGAATTATTCCAAAAGAGTTAATAAATTGCTTATACCGTTTGCCCCAGCAATGCCACTACTAAGTCTATTTCCAAAGATGATTGGGGAAAAACGAAAAGAACCTTTATGTTCTCAAATTTTCATAGCAGCTCTCTTTGTGGAGGCAAAGAACTGGACATTGCAGGGATGTACATCAATTGCGGAATGCCTGGACAAGTTGTAGCATATGATTGGGCTGAAATACTACTGTGGTATAAGAGATGATAAGTTCAATGATGTGAGAAAAACATGGAGAAACTTTTATGAAATAATGCAGAGTGAAAGAAGCAGAACCAAGATAATGTTGTATAGAGTAACAGCAATATTGTTTTAAGAGTAACTTTGAATGAAGTCATTATGACTATTATAAATAGCCCAAATAACTACAAAAGGCATATGAAGAAATATGCTATCTGTATTAGAGAAAGAACTGATAAATAGAAGTATATATAGAATGGTTTTATATGTGTGTATGTATATATATATATGTATGTGTGTGTGTATGTATGTATGTACACATGAATACAAATATGTGTGTGTATAATATACATATAGACCCATTTGTATCTAATGAGATCTATCTCTTGGGGGGAAGAAAAAAGGAAAAAAAAAGTACATTTACATGATAATATCATTAAATATTTAAAAGGGACAGCAAGTTGTCCATAACAGATTTGAAGTTTCACATACAATCATCTTTTTTTCCATTCTACTATGTTATAGAAATGCTTGTTTTATTCATAAGTTCAGAAGAAATAAATTAAAATGTTAAAAAAGATTCTGAGAGTCCTACTCTAGAATAATAATATCAGTAATGATAGCTAACATTTATATAGTGGTTAATATATGCCCAACACTGTGCTAAGCAATGATTATTTCATTTGCTCTTCACAACAACCCTGCGAGGTAGATGCTACTATTGTCAGCCTTCATGAATGAGGAAGCTGAGGCAAACAGAGGTTGTGTGACTCACCCAAGGTCATACAGCTAATAAGTGTCTGAGGCCACGTTTGAACTCAGGTTTTCCTGACTCCAGGCCTGGTGCTTTATCCACTCTATCACGTAGCTTTCTCAGGTTCCAAGTTCCTTGGTATATTTGCTACAAATGATATTGAAGAAAAGGGAATATCTTATCCATCCTCTTCCCTGATATTGTTGAAGTGTGAGCTGCATCACATAATCATCAATTCTGATGACAATGACCACCCTTTCTTGGAATTTTAGCATATTCTAGGTAACTAAACGTCCTTAGCAGTTGCCAAAGCTAAGGCAGAATAGAGGTAGCAATTTGGTTTTTCTCCTAGAGTTTCAATTCATACCAGGAAAATTCCTTTCCCTTCCCTGTGTCTCTGAGTCTGATAGAGTAAAGTATAATGTCTGGTGAATTTCCTTGCACCTACAGCTGCCTTGTAATTCCAGGAACAAGCCATGGAGTATTGCACTGTAGGCAATTCAGAACCTCCCTGAACAAGCTGGATCACACCATTTACCTGTTTTTCACAGAATCTCTTACTCTATGAGCTGAGAGGAGCCTCCAAGGTCATCTGATCCAACTCATATCTGAACAAGAATCTCTGACCTTAATGAACCCCCTGAGGAGGGTCAGGTGATATTGAATTGAAGAGCTTTAGGCAGCCCAGCATCTCGAGTTTATTGAAATGCCAACTAGTTGGTTGTGTCAGTAAATCTTTGGAGAAGTAAAGACAAGCCTTTCAAGAAAATAATATCATGCTTGATATTTATATAAGCAGTTTAAGGTTTAAAAAAAAAGAACTTTATAAACACCATCACACTTAATCCTAAACACAATCAGCCCAGATAGGTGGGATTACAATATACATTTTATAGATGAAGAAACCAAAGCTCAGAAAGATGAAATGATTGGCCCAAGGTCACGTTTCTAGTAATTGTCTAAACAAAGTTCCTTGAATAGAGTGACTGTGATTTGATTTTGAATCCTTAGCACTTATCACAGTGCCTAACACAGAGTAAATGCTTAATAAATATTTGTTGATGTATTTGGGACCCCAGCTTCCTGGTTCCAATTGCATCACTCTTTTCATTACATACAACATTATACCTTTATTAACTTATGAGTGAATTTACTTTTGATCAAAGATTAGAAGAAATGTACAAAAAAATCTGGGCTAAATATTCCAGTACTCTGAGAAAGTGCTTAGTCTTGCCTTATTCACCAAGAAGAAGAAGGAAAAAAGTGTACATGAGTCAGCTCTGATTTCAGTTGGTTAGGGAATTCATTTGCTCCCAGAGAAGTTCCATTAGCATGCTATCCCATTCTTCCTAAAGTATCCAGATGTAAGAAATTGAATTTTTGTTTTAAATATAGTAAACATTCTAGTCTAAGGATGGAATGTCTGCCAAATACTAACCTCAGCTCTTTTGATTTTTTGCTTTCAGTATGAAAAAAGTCTGAAACTACATAAAATTAACTATTTTGCTTTCAAATATTTTATTTAATATGCTGAATCGTATCAAATTTTGAAGTGGCAAGTCCCTGTCAGGCCAAGTGCCCATAGAATAAGAGGGAGCCTAAGGGGCTCTCTTATGGGACAGCAAATTAAGAAAATGCTCACTCTGTTGCCATTTCCATTCTTATGGGCTGAGCAAAAGGCTTTGAAAAAGTGCCTGTGTTTCCAATTCAACTGGAGTCTCCAATTTGAATAGATATTAGTATCATATAGAAATTCCAAAGTTCAATCAGTGATTTAGGTCATCCTCAACATTAATGAACTGTTGGTATAGAGTATTTGCTATTTAAATACCAAATGTCTGGGGGGTGGGGGCAGGAATTGATCCTGTTTGGTTATTTTTTCCAAGCATAAAATTATTGCAGCCCTCAAAACTGTTGCCCACATCCTACTTTTATCTGGAGTTTATATCCTTAGTGTTTCCCTTTTCCAACATGTATGACAGACAGACACATCTATTGAGAATACCCTTGTCTCAATGTAATGCCTTTTTACCCTGTCTATTGCTTATTTGTACATAGTTGTTTGCATCATGTCTCACCTATTAGACTGGGAGCTCCTTGAAGGCAGACACTGTCTTTAATCTTTCTTTGGATCATCAGTAAACAGTGCCTGGGATAGAGTAGGAGCTTAATAAATGCTTACGGACTAACACAAGTTTGGGGGTGTGTGTGTGTGTGTGTGTGTGTGTGTGTGTGTGTGTGTGAGAGAGAGAGAGAGAGAGAGAGAGAGAGAGAGAGAGAGAGAGAAAGAGCATGATTTCATTAATGTAGAGGAATCACTTTGAGGGAAGAACTCATTATTGTAGCTTAGTATCTAGTACACAATGTCTGGCCACAGCAAGGTAGCACAGTAGATAGAGTGCTGGACCTGGGGTAAGGGAGACTCATCTCGCTGGATTCAAACAGGGCTTTAGATTCTCACTGGCTGTGTGACTCTGGGATCACTTAACTCTTTATGTCTCAGTTTTATCATCTGTAAAATAAGCCAGAAAAGAAAATGCCAAACCATTCCATTATCTTTGTGAAGAAGATGCCAAATGGGATCCAAAAGAGGCAGATGCAACTCAAATGAATGAACAGCACCACCAAACAATATCTAATCTCAGAGAATTGTACCTAGGTAATGCAGGGGACAGAGAAGCAAACCTGGAGATTAGAAAGACCCAATGTGAAATCTGGCTTCATATGCTTCCTTTGTGTGCAATCCTGCTCAAGTCTGTCTTAGTTTCCTCATTTGCAAATGGGGAGGACAATACCAACTATCTATCAGGGTGTTTGTAAGGGTCAAATAAGATAACACTTGTAATGTGCTTGACAAAAGTTGATATATATTTATATATATATATATATATTTATATATACACAGATATATATGTGTGTGTATACACACACGCACACACACACACACACACACACACACTGTTTCAACAATCACTAGCAGCTTCTGTGGGGGTATAAGATCCACCCACAGCCAGCACCCAGAAAGCTGCCAACAGCACAGGTTCTTTTGATCTGCTTAACTAAGGAAAGCAAGGTGAAGGGGTTTGACACGCTTACTTTAATTCAGCAAACAAATATCATTCATCTAGTTCAGAGAAAAAAGCCAGCACCTTGAGCTTCAGAGCAAATTGCAAACAAAGTACAGACATCAACAGACAGACCCAAAACAGATTCATAGTTACTAATATCTAGGTTTAGCCCGGGAGCTCAGAACAAGGACTGGCCCAGAGTCACTCACGCCACCACTGCTGCAGCAAAGAGCTCTAAGAAAGAGGAGGCCAAGCCCTGGTTTTATATCTTTTTCAGTATCAGGGGTGAGTCACACATGCGACTCACCCACATGACCTAGAATCATCACAAAGAGGCACCTTAAACCCAAGTGGTCTAAGAGCCTCTGCTGTCCCAGACATGTAAACCAGGCCCTCCCTGGAGTTAGCCCCACCTTGAGCCCCACCTTAGTTGCCAATCCACACCCAC
>JAQQSZ010003291.1:0-14489 GCA_028646595.1 Phalanger gymnotis
GGTCTCTTTTAGCAAGTCATTAACTTGTTTTTCATGATTTTCTTGCATCCTTCTCATTTGTCTTCCCAATTTTTCCTCTACTTCTCTAACTTTCTTTTCCAAATCCTTTTTGAGCTCTTCCGTGGCCTGAGACCAGTTCATGTTTTTCTTGGAGGTTTTTGATGTAGGCTCTTTGACTTTGTTGACTTCTTCTGACTGTATGTTTTGGTCTTCTTTGTCACCAAAGAAGGATTCTAGAGTCTGAGACTGAATCTGGGTGTGTTTTCACTGCCTGGCCATGTTCCCAGCCAACTTACTTGACCCTTGAGTTTTTTGTCAGGGTATGACTGCTTACAGAGTAAATAGTACTATGTTCCAATCTTGGGGGGATGTGCTATTGATTTCAGAGCTATTACAGCCAGCTCTGCCACACCAGCACTCCTCTTTCCCCAAGAACCCCCAACCTGGACTGGACTTAGATCTTTAGCAGACTCTTCACTCCTACTCTGATCTGCCACTTAATTCCTCCCACCAGGTGGTTCTGGGGCCAGAAACAACTGCAGCTGTAGTTCTGCAGCTGCACCCCGTTAGCTGCCCCCTGGGCAATGGCTGAACCGCGAACTCTATCGCCCTGTCCCCAGCAGCTTTTCCCACTAACCTTCTCTGTTGTCTTTGGTGTTTGTGGGTTGAGAAGTCTGATAACTGCTGCAGCTCACTGATTCAGGGTGCTAGGGCACACTCTGCCTGGCTCCTGTCTGGTTGGTCTGCACTACCCACGCTGGGTTCTGCTCGCCTCCCCTCCGCTCCCAGCTCCGTGCACGAAAGACCTCACCCAGTGACCACCCAGGCTGTCCTGGGCTGGAGCCCTGCTTCCCGCTGCTATTTTGTGGGTTCTGCAGTTCTAGAATTGGTTCAGAGACATTTTTTATAGGTTTTTGGAGGGACTTGGTGGGGAGCTCACACTAGTCCCTGCTTTCCAGCCGCCATCTTGGCTCTGCCTGTTGTTTAATTTTTAAAGTCTTTTTTAAGATCTTCTATAAATTCTTTTTGGGCAGGTGACCATTTGATGTTACTGTTTGGGGATTTCTTTACTTCGACATCCTCCTCTGAAGATGAACCCCAGTCATCTCTATTCCCATAATAGGTTTCCATGGTTGGATTCTTTCACCTTTGCCTGTGCATTTTTTGTGGTAATAGCTTGATTTTTGTAATCACCTCTAGACCTGGGGTATGGGAAATGGTGACTCTTGCCCCAGATCTTCAGTTCTCCCCTCTGGCCTGGAATCAAAGTCAAACCTCCAACCTCCTGTAAGTGCCCAGGGGCTTTCTACCCCACTGCTTCTGCACTCATCTGGCCTATGGTGGTTGCTTCTTGCCCTGACTGCTCTTCGAAGCACAGCTGGTTCTCACATTCCTCGTCAGCAGAGGTTCCCTCAATCTTCCTGGGCTCAAATGCCCAACTCCCCTCACTATCCTGCTGTGAAAAGTTCCTGTGGCTGGGGCCAAGGCAGCCTCTCAAACCAACTAACCCTAGGACTTTCTGCTTGTTTAAGCAATTTGCTCCTTGTTAAAACAGAACCTAGCCTGGAGGTGTTTGCTCTTCCTGAGACCAAACCTTATCCTGGGATTTTTCTTCCGATCTTCTCAAATTGTCTTAGGGAGACCCCAGTTGTGCCCCTATCCTTCTTTTTCTCCACCCATACTTTGTTCACCCTAACATGCTATTTTAACTCTTTTGTGAGGGAAAATCCTGAGAGCTTGGAATTTTCTGACCTACTTTGCCATTTTCCCAGAATCCTCTCCTCAACCTCTTCTTTCAATTTGCTTCTTCTACATTCTCAGATCTCCCTTTCTCCCCACCCCATCCCCAAAAGGAAAGGAAATGAGAAAGAAGGAAAAGAAAAGAGGGAGACGAAAAAGAACATAAAAAAGTGCAACATTTTATACCATTTTATATCATTTTTGTAATTTTAATCAAGGGCTGGGGCCTGAATTAATGATCAGCTGGACCTGGACTTCTTTGTTCTCTAAGGTTTGCTCAGAGAATCTCTTTTCTCTGTCAACAAGGCCAGATCTGGCTGACCTAAGAACATTCTTTCCCCTGTTAACCATTAAGGGATGAAACCCTAATCCTGAGAGACTACTTTGCTTAATATTCTATGGGTACATACTTTAACTGACCTTTGTTAACACTCTTGTCTTTATGAATCTATTCCATTAAGGAAAATCCTCTTCTTTTATCATGGTTAAACATGCATGGGGTTCATAAAAGTGAGGTAACACAGACTTCTGAGTCTGCTAAAAATAAGGTATATAAGTTTTCTCATTTCTTTGTTCAGGCAGTCAGATTCAGGTCTGACCCCGTGCATGCATGTATCCGCTAAGTTTAAAGAGAATGAATAAATAAATAAGCAATTTGAATTTTTTCTATCATCTAGCTTGTTTGCCTCCTTTAACCAAACTTTCAGGTTTAACAAAAAAAAAACCCATCCCTTGGCTAAGTTATTGTGTTATATCTCTTCTCTTCTTCACCATTATACTTCTCAAAGGAATAGTCTATACTTTCCTTACTATTCAGTTCCTTATGTATTCATTTTTCAGCTTCCTACAATCTGGCTTTCCACCTCTACTCCCTACTAAAACTGTTCTATCAAAGGTAAGCAATGGCTTCTGACTATTTAAATCAAATAATTGCCTTTTCTTGGTTTTTATACCTCTTGAACTTTGGGCCAAATTCCACAGTGATGACTGCCCCCACCTCCCTTGGCTTCTGTGACAGTCCTGTTAGTTTTCCTCTAGCTTGTCTGATAGTTACTTCTTAGTCTTCTTTTTTGGGTCATTATTCTGTTCTTGTCCATTTCCCAAGACTTCTGTAGATTTCTTGTTCAGTAAAGTCTTCTTTTTGGTCATCTCATCTGCTCCCATGCCTTTAATCATTACCTCAATGCAGGTGGTTTCCAAAGTTTCCTATTAAGGTACAGTGTCTTTCCTGAACTCCAATCTCCAACTGCCTGCTAGACATTATCTGAATATCTGGCTAGTAACTAGCTTAGAATCAAAACTAAACTCATTAGCTTTCCCCTAACCATTCTTCTCCTTCCAAGTGTCCTTTTCTGTTGTTATCGTTAGTAGCACTACCATCTTTCTGATCACCTTTGCCTAATATCCCAGAATCATCTTTGACTTCTCACCCACAATATCTAATTACTTAGCAACTCTAGTTCTCCAGTATTTCTGGCTTCCATTCCTGCCTGCCTAGTCATACTACCCTTACCTTAGTTCAAGCCTTAATCACTTTTCACCCCTTGGAAACTGGTCTCCATCCAGGGAGTCTATCTCTTCTCCTTCACACAGTTGGCAAAATAATTCTTCCTAATGCATAGGTCTGAGTATTACATCTTTGCTCAATAAATCATTACATTGGCATTTAAGACCCTACCCATCTTGGCTCCAATCTTCCTTTCTAGACTTATTTTATGCCTTTCTTCTTCTTAAAATGTACATTCTGATCAAACTGGGGTAATAGCTGTTCCCTCATCTTATTTACCCACCCTCATATATTTGAATAATGCCTAGAAAAACACTCCTTCCTTAACTGAATTTGTTAAAAAAATTTTTTTCTTCAAAGTTCAGCTTAGGTGCTATTACTTCATGAAGCCTCCTCTGATTTCTCCAGTTGAAAATGTTTTTTCCCTTCTGAATTTTTCTAAAACTTTGAATCTCTTCTCTCTGGATTATACCCTATCTTATGTGTTTATACAAACATAGGTACATATATTTACACATACATGTATATATGTATATGTATGTGGTATATATGTATCCTTTACTATCCTGCAAACTGCTTGAAAGCAAAGACAATTTATGTTTTTTAACTTCAAATGAGCAGAGGGGAACATCCACGGAAATAGGTCTGCAGGAGCCTCTCATATAGCTTTTGTCTGAGTTTTCCAAGGAACTTCTAGAAAGACTGTTGGGTTTTAACATGATTTCATGAAACTGTAAAGGCAGTGTCAGAAATCTGAAATGCTCTGAGAACTTAATTTAAAATCTCCTGCCAAAATGCTCTTACATTTCTTATTACTTATTATACTTATATTAATCCCTAAAGCGCACTATGCCACTTAGTTCTTCTGACACAGGTGAAGACCTATTTTCAAGATCCTTAAATACTTTTTTCAATTAATCTTTGCGTTTATAATTTCTACATCTTAGTCTGAAAGGCAGAAAATAGGCCACTTACAAATTGACACTTGGCACATGTTAAATGGGGAAATTTAATTAAATAACCTTCTCTGAGTTCCAAATATGGATAAGAGCAACATAATGTAAATTGAAACATTTACTGATTTAATAGTGAGATTAAAATAAAATTAATTTTAAACTCATATTGCTTTAAAACCATGAGTTTTTTTTTTTAATAATTTAATTGCTTGGAGACTTACTATTTTATTCTATACTTGTGAAGGTCTTATCAGCCAATTTGCATATGATTTTCTCCCCATTATACCCTAGGAACCCCAACATCCTGCAAGATCACATCATTCTTGGTACTCCTACCATCTGCCCCAGGACCTCTCTGAGTGGGAGGTAGAATGGAGAACTGCTCTCCAAACTTCCATTTAAGGAGAACCCCAGGCCCACTATCTCTTCCTTTCCTATCAAGCTACAATCCTTTGGACTTCTTCAACCCAACTTCCATCATGCCCCTAAATCAGATAGATACCTTCCCTTCCCACCCTCAATCCCCCAGTCCCCAGCTTCTTTTGTGTATTGTCTTTCCTCATTAGCATTTAAATTCCATGAGGGCAGGGACTGTCTTTGTTTTTTGTATTTGTATTGCCAGATTTTTGCACAGCATCTGGCACACAATAGGTGCTTAATAAATGTTTATTCACTGACTGTATATGGTATGTAAGATGTCAACGATTTCTTAAAATACATTTTTTTAAAATTATTTTGCATCTTAAAGTCTTTAAATTCTTCCTAGAATTACTTCCTTGTGGTGTCTCCATTGCTTTTTAAAAATTTTATTACTTTGGCTCTTATTGCCTATTTTCAATATAGATTCCAGTATGAACAGTTCAATTACAGTGTGCCTAACAGCTTCAAATTGTCTTCACAAATATGTCTAGTTTCCCTCTTATAGACTTACTCCCATAGCATGTGATAGCTACGAAAATCTTTATGCTACTTTATATTCTTTTAAGGCCAATGTTTGTGCAAAATATAAGGCATAAACCTTTCCTCAGTCTTTGAAGTGTTCATTATTATTAATATATAATTAATTACTACCAAAAGAATAATACTTGCAAAATGTTTCTGGCAACATTGCAACTTCCAATTAGCAGATGTTCCAGGATTTGTGAATTTTTATTTAATGAAATGAGTTTATTTGACAAAATGAAAAGAAGTGCCTGTATGGCATCACAAGAGAGACTACCTGATATAGTTGGAAGAGACCAGGACTTAATCGGAAGAATGATGTTTGAGTCTACCGGTACTATCACTTACTGGTCATAATAATAATAACAACAGCAGTAATGATAATAATAATAAGTAGCATTTACATATCACTTTAAGGTTTGCAAAGTGCTTTACAACTATTATTCTTTTATCTTCGCAACAACCATGGCATGTGGGCATTATTATCGTAAGAAATGTGGTCACTCTAGAAAGAACAATACTCATTGTGAAGCCAGGAAAGCACTTATTTTATTTTACATTCATTGTGAATGGGTAACTCCCTAAAGGAGCATGATTGCTCAGACAAATGTAAGGCTATGTATGTCCTGTTCCCTGTTCAAATTTCCCCCTTGTTTTCCATTGGCTGAATGCAATTTCCTGAATGCCTCTTCTATGCTCTTCTCCTTGAATTGTTCCCCCTCCCTTGTCATATATCACATGTGCATTTAAATTGGCTTGCTCTGCCCTGAGGGTGTGTTGGATAATATTAAACAGCATTAAGCATGCGTACAAGCTTCTGGCCTTTTTCTTGATCAGAAGTCTGGTTCTGCTAGGTCACAACTCCAATTAGAACCAGTCACCTCTGATTTGGATCTTGTTATCACTCCTGCAAAGCTGGGAGTAGTATTAATCCTATGGAAACAGAATTCCTTCTTTTGTTTCTCATATTATTATCCCCATTTTATGGCTAAAGAAACTGAGGCAGAAATTAAGTGATTTGCCAAAGCTCACATAGCTAGTAAATGTCTGAGGCTGAATTTGAACTCAGGTCTTTCTGACTCTGGGTCTAGTGATCATGTTACTCTTGCAAATCAGTTACTTTTCTGAGCTTCAGCTTTTTTATTTATAAACTGTGAATAAATAATACTTATAAAACCTACCTCAATGAGCTGTTTTAATATTCAAGTGTGGTTATAAACATGAGTGACATATAAATGTCAGGTCCCATCATTAGGAAATATCTAAATGTTTGACACCAAATATATGTATGACAACTCACTTTTTCTGTTTATCATTTAGACAAAAGCATTTACCTCTTTCCTGCTTCTCCTGTTATAATTTCAGCCTTTGAGTGAGAAATACTATTTGAGAGTATCTCATTTCTTGTTTTCTTAATGGTCGGGGGAGGTGGTAGAGGGAGAGAGAGAAAATGTGGAAATTTCAAAAAATGAAATGAAGAAAAAAACATCAAGTGTCACAGAATCCCACTTTCTGCAGACTGAACCCGAATGGGCAAATATTTTGTAACAATTTAATTATCAAGGCTGAAAAAAATGGACTCTAAATTATTCTTAGGATTGATCCAGAATTGGAAGAGAAACACTATTGTCCTAGAAATCAGGAGACCTCAGTTTGAGTCACAGCACTGCTACTAACTCGCTGTCACCTTGAGCAAGTCACTTCACTTTTTCCTGGCTTAGTCTCTTCATAGTGGATGAGTCAAGTAGATTAAGTTAAGTCCTCTAACAATCTTTGAATCTGCATAGTTTGATTATTTTAATTCGTTAAAATAATGAAATGAAAAAAATGAAAAAAGAAAAGTATGTGGAAAAGTCAGCATTCTGTGTATATGCAACAAGAACTATCACTTCACATTTCTCCCCATATTTTACATTTAGAAGATCAACAAAACCAACAAAACAATAAATCGAGCCCCTATGGGTAGCCTTTGTAGGTTTCCAAGATGTAAATGCTCACATTGAAAATCTAACAGTTGGCTCTTGGGAATCAGTTTGAGCTGGATCCAGCTTACCATTGTGTCTTGAGGAATTAGGAGAACTTTTATCTTTTTCACTCTTTTTCCACTATAATGCCAAAGCTAAGAGGTAGTAATAATTATGTTAGAGGGGAGACTATAAACACATACATAATATAATATATATTATATGGATATATATTATGGACAATATAATATATAATACAACATAATATGGACTATGTAAGTTCCTATTTACAGCAACCATTCTGTCATTCTAATCACTGTTTCACATGTGTTAGTCTTCTCTCTTCAATTAGAAAATAAACTCTTGAGGACAGGGACAATTCATCTTAAAAAAAAAAACAACCTAAACCCTTTTGGTGCCTAGCACAGCTAGGGGGTCTCACAGTGCTGCTTATATTTTATTCTTCTATATCTTAGCTAGCACATTCACTGTAACAGCTGTCAGAATCTTCTCCACCTCTTTACTCCTTCCACCTTACTCACAGAAATTGATATCATATTGTATTTTACTGAAGACCCGCTTTCATTTGGCTTCCTTTCCACCTCATAGCACCAGCAGGGGTGGGGAACCTGCAGCCTTGAGGCCACATGTGGCTCTCTAGGTCCTCGAGTGTGGCCCTTTGATTGAATCCAAACTTCACAGAACAAATCCCCTTAATAAAAGGATTTGTTCTGTAAAATGAACTCAGTCAAAAGACCACACCCAAGGACCTAGAAGGTTACATGTGGCATTGAAGGCTGCAGGTTCCCCACCTCTGCACTGGGGCATTATTGCATTTTTTTTCACCCTTCCTTCTGGTCTCAGATGACCTAACCATTTTACTTATGCTCTCAATTCCCAATATCTCCTCATTCCTTCCATAGGATCTAGATACATCAATTATTCCCTTGCTCTATGGTATGTTTCTCTCTACCGATTCCTTTCCCATTGCTTACAAACATGTGTATTCTCTTTAAAAAAGTGATTCTTAAAGTTTTTGGCTCCAAAAGCCCTTTGTACTCCTAAAAATGATTGAGGGTCCTTCCTTGTATTGGGAATCAAGATGGGCTCTAAGCACTTATTCAACCAGGTGCCCTTGAAGAGTTTGGCCTTTCTTTCCTTGATTAAATTAGGAGTCCTTGATGACCTCCTTGCCTCAAGGGAAAGCCTAGTTTACATGGGTTTGAGTGACATGTTTGTGACATCAAAGGCTTTTAGACCACGTGGGTTTAAGTCACATTTTTGTGATGATTTTAGGTCACATGGTTGAGTCACATGTGTGACTCTCCTTTGACCCTGAACAAGATATATAAATGGAGAGGTTGGCTTTCTCTTTCAGAGATCTGAGCTGCAGCAGGAGTGTCGAGCTCCCGGCTGAACTCAAATGTTGGTGGTTCCTTGGTAACTATGAATTGTATTCGGTGTTTGTAATTTGTATTTGCTCTGAAGCTCAGGGTGCTGACTTTTCTCCCTGAGCTGACTGAATGATATTTGTACATGGGATTAAAGTAAGATTGTTAACCCCTTAATGTTTCTTTCCTTAGTAAAGCAGATCAAAAGAACCTGGGCTTGCAGCATTCTATGTGATGGTTGTTGTTGGTTTTACTCTCGCACAGCAGCTGCTAGCCGGATTGTTGAAACATTCCTCCAAAGAGCTTTTGTTTATGTGGATTATACCTACCAATATTTTATTGCTGTTATTCAGTTGTTTTCAACTCTTCATGATCCCATTTTGGAGTTTTCCTAACAAAGATACTGGAGTGGTTTGCCATGTCCTTCTCCAGCTCATGTCCTTGATAGGTATGTGGAAATTTCCCTGAAAGTCATTTTCAGTCTCCTCAAAATACTTCTCTAAATTCACCTCTCCCTCTTAATTTTTCTTGGAAGTAAGAAAGAGGTGTTGCTGGTAAATGGTTAACAACCAGCTCTCTGAAATGTACTCATAAAACATTTCTTTGTTTTATGTGCAGTATTAACATTTTCTCCATCACTTTCTTAAGTCTAGGTAGTTTAAACAAATACAATAAATCATACCTTAATTTGTCATGTTTGTAAATTTCCAAGGTGTAAATGCTCATACTGAAAATGTAAAAATTAGCTCTGATAGCCAGTAGTCCAAGCCTGCTCCAGCACCCCCCCCATAGTACTCTGATACTTCTCAGTTACCAGACTGAAACTTTCAAATCACTCTTGATCCCTCTGTCTCCATCATTCCTTATGCTCAGTTAGACACCATGACATGACATTGCCATACCCATCTCTTCCTTTCCCTTCCTCATGACATTGCCATACCCATCTCTTCCTTTCCCTTCCAATAGCTAGTACCCTAGGTCAAACTCATAGTACATCACACATGGACTATTATAGTAGTCAGACTAACTGTTCTTTCATCCCTTCCCCATATAAGCTATTTTTCATATGCTACTAGATTAATTTTTTTTCAAATGTTGCTTTCATTCTGTGGGATGAGCAAGGGAAGATAAGGAAGGGGCGAGGGGAGGGGGAGAGGAAGAGGAAAAAGAGAAAGCAGGCACCAGGCAAAGAAGTTTCTTAGTCCACTTAGCAGGGAAGCCTACAGGTGTGAGCAGTGGAAAATGTGGACTGAGGCCCATCCAACTGCACCAATAAGAAGAAGCATGGAGAAATAGTGGTGGCCTGAGTCAGGGATCCTGCAGTTGTTAAGAAAATGTAAAAGAATTCCCTTAAACAAGCTGTTGTGAACTGTGTAACAAAGGGAAAGAAATTCATGGTAAATAGGTAAGGGTCTAATGTAGAGGATGATTGACATACTTTGCCATAGATGACCTAAGGACCCAGAAATAGGTGACACAAGGACCCAGAAATGCATTGGTTTGAGGGGGCTGTAAAGCACAGGTCATGCGCTGGCAAGACATTAGTGGTCCTTGAGGGCTACTGCATTGGTGATGGGGCTTCTAGAGTTTTCATCCACAGTCTGTAAAGGGGTTTTACAACTGATCAGAAAGAGAAATTATAGAAGATCCTTTGCTGGCACTGGGTGTAGGACCCCATTACATTACCTATACACAGTTCTTGGTCTCAGTCCCAGGGTAAAAGGAAACCCTAGCTATTAAGGCTACAGGGAAGTAGGAACCCTGGTCACAGTTCCAAGGCAGAGAAGAGTGCTTTTGGTCACTTACTGGGAAGCAGGAGGACCAGGAAGTAAGAAAATCATTAAATTAATAAATAAAACTAGGATCCGATTTTATGAAAAAAAATCAATAAAATCGATAAACTGTTGGTTAATCTAATATTTTTTAAAGAAGAAAACCCAATCACCAGTATCAAAAATGAAAAGGTGAATTCACTACCAATGAAGATAAGATTAATTATTAGGAACCATTTTATCCAGTTACATGCCAAGAAATCTGACAACCTAAATGAAATGGATGAATGTTTACAGAATTATAAATTACTCTGATTAATGGAAGAGGAAACAGAATACATAAATAACCCCATCTTAGAAAAAGAAATGGAACGAGCCATCAAAGAACTCCCTAAGAAAAAATCCTTGGTACCAGATGGATTTACAAGTAAATTCTACCAAACATTTAAAGAACAATTAATTCTAATACTATATAAACTATTTGGAAAAATAGGCAAAGAGAGAGTTCTACCAAATTCCTCCCATGACACAAATATGGTGCTGCTATCTAAACCAGAAAGAATGAAAACAGAGAAAAAAAAACTATAGACAAATTTCCCTAAAGAATATTGAAACAAAATTTTAAAAATAAAATCCAGCAAGGAGAATATAGCAGTATATCACAAAGATCACATACTAGGACCAGATAAGATTTATACCAGTAATGCAAGGCTCCTTCAATATTAGGAAAACTATTAGCATAATTGACCATATAAGCAATGAAAACCAATAAAAATAATATGATTATCTCAATAGTAAAAGCTTTTGACAAATTACAACACTCATTCCCATTTTTTTAAAAAAGACCCAGAAAGCATAAGAATACATGGAGTTTTCCTTAAAATGGTAAGTAGGATCTATCTACCCCTCCTGGATCTTTACCTTTTCATGGCAGAGGGGCTTACATAGCATCTATGAGCTATGCTGTGCAGGGTCATAGATGAGCAGGTCATAATGGAAAATTCTGGCAAAAGGTGATCCTTTGGAGAAGGAAATGGCAAGCCACTCCAATATCTTTGCCAAGAAAACCACATGGACAGTATTAAAAATGATAAAAGATATGGATCAATATTGTATGGGAACCTGGAATGCAAGATCTATAAACCAAGATAAGCTAGATATGGTCAAATAGGGGATGCAAAGATTAAACATCATCATCTTCAGTGTCAGTAAACTTAAATGGCTAGGAATGGGTGAATGTAATAATACATATACTACCACGGGCAAAAAAAATCTCTTAGAAGAAATGGAATAGCCCTTATAGTTGATTAAAAAGGCAAGAAAAGTAATACTGGGGTATAATCTCAAAATGATAGAATGATATTGGTTTGAATCCAAGGCAAACCATCCAACATCACAATAATACAAATATATGCTCCAACCACTGATGCCAAAGTTGTTCAATTCTTTGAAGACCTATGACATCTTTTAGAAATAACACCAAAGAAATATGCCATGTTCATCATAGGGGATTGAAATGCTAAAATGGGGGAAAAAAAAGATAATTGGAATTACAGGCAAATTTGGCCTTGGAGTACAAAATGAATTAGAACAGAGACTAATAGAGTTTTGTCAGGATGACTCACCAGTGATAGCAAACATTCTTTTTCAACAACCCAAAAGTCAACTCTACACATGGACATCACCAGATGGTCAATATCAAAATCAGAGTGATTATACACTTTGCTACCAAAGGTAGAGAAATTCTATATAGTCAATTGAAACAAGATCTGGAGATAACTTTGGCTCAGATCATGAGCTACTTATTGTAAAATTTAGATTTAAGTTGAATGAAACAAGGAAAACCATTAAATCATATAGGTATGACCTAAATAACGTCACTTATAAATATAAAGTAGAGGTCACATATTGATTTGAGAGATTAGATCTGGTAGTAGAGTACCTGAAGAAGTATGGAGAGAGGTGAACAATATTTTGTACAAGAGGCAGCAACAAAATAAAAGTATTTCAAAGAAAAAGATGAGCAAGAAATCAAAGTGGCTTTCGGATGAAGTTTTACAAATAGCTAAGGAAAAAAGGAAAGTGAAACTAAAGGAGAAATAGAAAGATATACCCAACTGAATGCAGAATTCTAGAGAATAGCAAGGACAGGTGTGGTTTTTTTAAATGAGCAATGCAAAGAAATGGAAGAAAATGATAGAATGGTAAAGACAGCGATCTCTTCAAGGAAATTAAAACTGGCAACGGAAAGTTTCAAGCAAAAATGGACATGATGAAAGACAAAAATGGTTGGGACTTAACAGAAGTAGAAGAGGTGACAAGAATATATAGAAGAACTATATAAGAAAGATCTTAACATCAGTGATAAATTACCATGTGGTCACTGACTTAGAGATAGACATGCTGGAGAATGAAGTTAACTGGGCCTTAGGAAACATTGCTAACAATAAGGCTAGTCACTGTTAGTGGAGTTCTGAACTGATCTAACCATTCTGGAGAGAAATTTGGAATTATGCCCAAAGGGTAATCAAACTGATCATACCCTTTGACACAGCATTACCACTAGCATTTCTGTAACCCAAAAAGACAAAAAAAATGAAAAAGACCTATATGAACAAAAATATTTATAGGAGCTCTTTTTGTGATGTCAAAGAATTGAAAATTGAGGGGTTACTGATCAATTGGTGAATGTCTGAACAAGTTGTGTTACTGCGATTGTGCAACAAGAAATAATGAGTCAGGTGTTTTCAGAAAAACCTGAGAAGACTCATATGAACTGATGCAAATGAAATTAATGGAACCAGAAGAACAGCGTACACAATAATAGCAATATTGTAAAATGAACAACTGTGAATGACTTAGCTATTCTCAGTAATACAATTATTCAAGACAGTTCTGAAGGACGTTTAATAAGTGCTATCTACTTCCAGAGAAAGAAGTGATGGAGTCTGAATGGTGATTGAAGCATACTTTTTTACCTTTCTTTTTCTTGTCTTTCTCATCTGTATTTTCTTTTGTATTATGGCTACTATGCAATTACGTTTTGCATGACTGCAAATGTATAATGTATATCAAAATACTTGCCTTTTAAGAAGTGGGAAAGATAGGAAGGGAAGAAGGGAGAGACTTTGCAGCTCAAAATTTAAAAAAATGAATGCCAAAAATTGTTTTTACATGTAATTGGGAGAAAAAACATTTAAAAATAGTACCTGCCTTCCAGAGTTGTTTGTGAGGGTCAAATGAGGTAACATCTGTAAAGTACTTTGCAAATCTTTTTTTAAAAAAATTATTTTATTATTTATTTAATATTTTAGTTTTCAACATTGATTTCCACAAGATTTTGAGTTACAAATTTTCTCCCCATTTCTACCCTCACCCCCTATTCCAAGATGGCATATATTCCAATTGTCCCATTCCCCAGTCAGCTCTCCCCTCTGTCACCCACTCCCCCCACCATCCCCCTACTTTCTTGTAGAGCAGAATAGATTTCTATGCCCCAGTCCCTGTGTATCTTATTTCTCAGTTGCATGCAAAAACAACTGTTTGTTTTGAGCATCTGATTTTAAAACTTTGAGTTCCAAATTCTCTCCCCTCTTCCCTTCTCTCCCACCCTCCCTAAGAAGGCAAGCAATTCAACATAGGCCACACATGTACCATTATGTAAAACACTTCCACAATACTCATGTTATGAAAGACTAACTATTTCCCTCCATCCTATCTTGTCCCCTTTTATTCAGTTTTCTCCCTTGACTCTGTCCCTTTTCAAAAGTGTTTGCTTTTGATTACCTCCTCCCCCTATCTGCCCTCTCTTCAATCATTCCCACCTTTTTATCCCCTTCCCCCTACTTTCCTGTGGGGTAAGATACCCTACTGAGTGTGTATGGTATTCCCTCCTCAAGTCAAATCTCATGAGAGCAAGATTCACTCATTCCTCCTCACCTGCCTCCTCTTCCCTTCCAATGAACTGCTTTTCCTTGCCACTTTTATGTGAGATAATTTACCCCATTCTATCTCTCCTTTTCTCTCTCTCTCTCAATATATTCCTCTCTCATCCCTTAATTTGATTTTATTTTTTTAGATATCATCCCTTCGTATCCAACTCACCCTGTGCCCTCTGTCTATATATATGTATATATATGTATATTCCCTTCAACTACCCTAATACTGAGAAAGGTCTCATGAATTACACACATCATCTTTCCATGTAGGAATGTAAA
>JAQQSZ010003292.1:0-14489 GCA_028646595.1 Phalanger gymnotis
GGGCCCAGAGCAACAAATTAGCAAACCAACCTCCCCATTCCAGTATTGTAAACACAAGCCTCCAGGCCCAGTAGGCCCACCTCACAAGAGTAGCCAGGAGGCCACAGAAAAATAAGATGGCATAAATCATATTCACTGGCCTCAAGTCCTCGTTCGAACTCCTGGGTCCACACAGGGGTCGGCTCTGCTTCAGCTTTTTTCAGCTGTAGTTTCTCGCCTCTCCTCGCAGCCAAGCCTCTGGCGTTCTCAAGCCCCGCCTCAATGACCAGAGACCACAGACCATTGGTTCCCGAGTTGGCCCCTCTTAAGTCATTAATCTACGCCCACACAGGTTTCACACCTGATAGGGCTTTGGGCCTGGGGCTTAGCACTTAACAGGTGAAAATACTTTCACGGTAAACAAAAGCCAAACTCCTCAAGGGCCCCCATTAAACTAAGCCCATTTTGCCTTACTGGCACAGGATAGCATTTTGGAATTGTCTTAGATCATTGCATTGCTGAGAAGAGCTAAGTCTCTCAAAGTTGGTCATCGCACAATGTTCCTATTACTGTGTACAATGTTTTCCTGGTTCTGCTCACTTCACTCAGCATCAGTTCATATAAGTCTTTCCAGGTTTCTCTGAAGTCCACCTGCTCATCTTTTCTTACAGCAGAATTGAGAATTGAGTCAAATTTATAAGAATACAAGTCATTCCCCAATTTATAAATGGTCAAAGGATATGAATACGCGGTTTTCAGAGGAAGAAATTAAAGATATCTATAGACATATGAAAAAATGTATTGATTAGAGAAATGCAAATCAAAACAGTCTGAGATACCACCTCATACCCATCAGGTTGACTAACATGACAAAATAGGAAAATGATAAAAGTTGGAGAGGATGTGGGAAAATTGGAACACTAATGCATTGTTGGTGGAATTGTGAACTGATCCAACCATTCTGGAGAGCAATTTGGAACTATGCCCAAAAGGCTATAAAAATGTGAATACCCTTTGACTGAGCAATACCACTTCTAGGTCTATATCCCAAAGAGATCATAAAAATGGGAAAAGGACCCACATATACAAAAATATTTAGAGCAGCTCTTCTTGTGGTGGCCAAGAACTGGAAATTGAGGGAATGCTCATCAATTGGGGAATGGCTGAACAAGTTATGGTATATGAATGTAATGGAAAAATATTGTGCTACAAGAAATGATGAGCAGGCAGACTTCAGAAAAACCTGGAAAGACTTACATGAATTGGTGTTGAGTGAAGTGAGCAGAGCCAGGAGAACACTGTACACAGTAACAGCCACAGTGTGTGAGGACTGACTTTGATAGACTTAGTCCTTCTCAGCAATACAAGGTCCTAAAACAATTCCAAAAGACTCATGATAGAAAATGCTATCCACATCCAGACAAAGAAATATGGAGTCTGAATGCAGAGCGAAGCAGACTATTTTCTTTTTTCTTTTGTTTTGCTTTATAGTTTTATTTCTCTCATTCATTCTAATTCTTCTATACAACATGAATATGAAAATATGTTTAATAGCAATGTATATGTAGAGCCCATATCAGATTGCATGCCATCTTGGGGGGGTGGAGAAAATTTAAAACTTATGGAAGTGAATGTTGAAAACTAAAAAGAAATTAAAGATGGCAAAGTGTGTAAAGTAGTCTGGAGTCCCACACCTGCTGGTCCTTCCTTTAAGAAGAAGTTAAGCACCCATTGGATGTGATGAACACCCAACAGCATCGCCAGATATGGAACTGACTCTCTCTTGACGAACGAAATCTGCTAGTTAACAATATGAGACCCATTTCAGGATCAGCTGCTGTGTGTATTTGGCCAGTTAGCACCAAGGTTAAAATGAACACCAAATGAGAAGAAAGGATTAAAATGAGGAGATGCTGGATGAAACTTCAGCAGCTTCATCCCAACCTCTTCAAGCATTAACATACCTGTCCCTTCATCCCCTGTGGGACTGAAGTCTCAGAAAACTGGCCTGATTCTGGCCTCATCAGCAAGATGTGTTTCCATGGCCCTGTGGAATCTATCAGGGTCCTGCGAAATCTAGTTGTAGTGCCATGTTTCTGGGATTGGGGGAGGGGAGAGAGGAAGAAGAGAAAGACGGAGTGGCTGAACAGGTTGAAACCAGATGGTGTTGAACTTCAATGCCTGGAAAACACTCATCAGTTTAAATTTCTATAGCAGAGTAAAGTTTACATAGCATTTCCCTCCAAAATATCAATACCTGCATTTTATAGACAAGGAAATTGAGCTTAAGAGAAGGCAAATGGTTTGCCCAGGATCACATGGTTTCATGTTGCTAATAAATTAAGGAGTCAGCACTTGAATCCACACCTCTAGTTCTAATGCTTTGACACAATTTTCAACAGCAAAGTCCCCTAATGGGGCTCTGAATTTTACCTATTTTAAACTTCCACTAGGTAGCTTCCTTCTGATCTTGGCTACATTTATTTGTACAAAACATTTTAAATTTAATGTAATCAAAACCATCCATTTACATCTCATAACACTATCTCTTGTTTGTTCATAAATTGTTCGCCTATCCATAAGTCTGATAAGCCATATTTTCCATGTTGTTCAAATTTTCAAACTACCTAGTGGTGACAAAGAAATGGAAATTGAGGGGCTGGCCATCAGTTGGGGAATGGATAAACAAATTGTGGTATATATTCATGATGGAATAGTACACAGCTATAAGAAATGATGAACTCAGTGATTTTAGAGAAGCATGAAGAGAACTCTACAAAATAATGAAGAGTGAAGTGAGCAGAACCAAGAGAACATTGTATACAGTAACAGCAGTGTTGTTTTAAGAACTTTGAGCAACTGAGTCATTCTACTATAAATACCCAAATTAACCTCAAAGATCCTTTGAAGGAAGATGTTGTATGAATCCAGAAAAAGAAGCGACGTGTGTATATATGTCTATGTACATATATGTGTATGTGTGTGTATATATATGTATGTATATACACATACAGATTTGTGTCTAATGGCAGCCATCTCAAAATTCAAGGTGAGAGGGAAGAGAAAAAAGAAAGTCACATGATAACTTTGTTGAATATTTGAAAAGAATGGCAAGTTGTACATAATGGATCTGTAATTTCAGGTTGTTTTTCTATCCCACTTTGTTATGGAAATGCTTGTTTTATTTCTGAAGTTAAGAATAAAGTAAGTTTTAAAAAAGAAAGTGAGTTTGCCAGCTGTGTGACGGATGGATTGGAGAAGACAGAGATGAGATCAAAGAAGAGTCTATTGCAATAGTCTAGGTAAGGAATGATTACAGCCCAAACTGGTGTAGTGCTCACACTCATGGAGAGAAGGGGACGTAGGAGAGAGCCGTCATAGAGATAGAAACAACGAGCTTTGGTAACTGATTGGATGTAGCATGAATGAGAGTAAGGAGTTGAAGATGACTCGAAATCTGCAAATGTGGGTCCTTGAAAGAACAGCAAAGAGTGAGAAGACGCTAGAGGTCCTACGATACTGACGTAAGAGAGACACGAGTTGCCTTTCCTTAAATAAGTCTTGGACACGTGTTCCTTATGTGTATGCCTCTCCAGTTGAGAACTGTGTGGGTGTCCAGTGTTCCCATTGATACTGTTTTTGTCTGGGAGAGTATGCCCCAAGTTTATGAGGGAGCTGTATGCTACGCTTCTTATTAGGCCATTTTAATAAATGCCTTTATTCTTGAGCTAATTGTCTCCACTGAATGACAAGAGCAGGGGTTAAGTCATCAGTGGGGGCTCATGAGCTATCCAATTTTAAGAGTACACCACATGACCTTCCCACATTCTTTACTACTATTCCCATTTCTCTTATACCACAGTACATATCTTCTGTCATTTTCCTATTCCATGATACCCTCTGGAACCTGATTCAATTTTTAATAGAATTCCCTTCACCCAAGATCTCTTTATACTCTTTCTATCTCTTGATTTTAATAGAAACCTGGATTTCTTCAGCACACACTGCCATTCTGTCTCCCCCACTTTTTCTTCTCTGGCATTACTCCACCCCTCCATGTTTTCTCAAGCATTCACCCTTGCTCTTTCATCTCTTCAAAGCTATATACTTTTATCAGTATACACTGTCCTCTGTGCTTGGGTCCTTTGTCCCCTTGTCCTATTACTCCCTCTTTTCCATTCTTCAACCATAGATCATTCTCACATTCTCTCCTCCTATTCCTAGGTACTAGAGGAAGTTGCACAACGTTATGGACTGGGTTCACTATAATTTGCTTCTCCATTGCAGTGGAATCCTCATTCCCACATGTTAATCCTTCCAGTGTTCCTTGATCTACCATCTATCACACCCCACTGTGCCTTGTCCAAACCATTTCTTTTCCTCTAAAGTCACCTACCTCACCAACTCTCAGAAGAGGCCCTCTCCTCGTATATTACTGAAAATAACGAACGCATCCTTTGTGACCTCTCTCTATCCCCAAATGCCACACCTTTGACCTGTGTCGTTGTCCTCTGAAAGTACCAACCTGCCTGTGACTTCTGCTTTAGCAGCTGTTGCCCACAAATCATGGAGATAAGTGACGCAGAAGGTCTAGCCTTAGCCCATTATAGTATGTGGATAAACAGACTTGATCCAGAATCCCTCCTGTCTCCAGATCTGTGGTGACAGGATCAGAATTCACATCGACATCATCAGATTCGACCTCCTGGGCTCTCCTGGGTACAGCACAGTTGGAAGGGCTGAGCAGCTGTGGAAGGAGTAACATTTATCTTAGAACCTGAAATCATAGGAGGAGACTGAAAAACATTTACCAAACACGCAGGATCAGTAAGCTTTTAAAATCAACCCTGATTCTTTAAAGTGAATTTTTGTAAAACCAGATTCAACAGCCCTGCCTCCTGAGAGGCTAGAAACTATTATGACAAGAGGGCTTTTGAATGGTACATAGGTACAATTTAACTGCCACGCTGGGAAGCACATTAAGAATGATGATTTTAAAATAAAATACTATTTTTTTAGAAAAGGATGACATTTTGAGAGAAAATATTTTGAAAAGACAGAGAAAAAAAGCTCATAGAGAACTTCTTTTCTTGAGAGAAATGGTTTAACCCTTTTCTCAAGAAGAGGATGAAGAGTTCTTTCAAGAGTGAACCAAACTGTGGGATTGTCGTCCAAGGAGTGAGGAGCAGGTATTCAGAGGAAACTCTGGATTTTGTGTTTCTCACAGCAAAAACACTATGAATATTTATGCTGTTGTGTTATTTGTTACATTGTTAACAGGTTGTACAACCAATAACATTGATGTTTATTGAAGCCTGGGAGATTAGGGCGTTTGATAGTGAGAGATATGAGTAACTGCTTATGGGAAGAAGTTTCTCTAGTTTGGTAAATATTTGATAAACTAGGATGGGCCCTCTGTGATGATAGACTAAGTAATGAGGAAGTTGTAACCTTAGTGATTAGTAAAGAAATATCCAAACATAGGCCTGGGTTACATTAGAACTCATGTTGATCTGAAATGCCGGTTCATTTGGTAGCCAGGCTTTGAGTATAAAGTTGGTGGGACCAGTGCTAAATTTTGAGTCTAATGACCTCCAGAGACAGGGGTAACATAGGGAGGATTTTGTCTCTGTGTTGGGAGACATTTTTATGTTTCTTTTTCTTGCTATATCTTTTAAGTAAATATCTCTTTGTAAAAGTTTAAAAAACACCTTATGCTGATGGAAATTAATATCACACCAAGTCAAACAGCAGGCCAAGGGGTGATTATGTCATCTTGGGTCCACATGAGGGTAGTTGACATTTATTGCTCTGCTACATTCTCCTGGATTACTTTAATCAGTGGAAAAACACCAAAGAAGAGGTTCCCATCTGTACCCTAAGGACTCTGGGACCCTACCATCTGACCTACAGCTGGAAGTTTCCATTCAGGTTGTCTCTCTCACTTGCATGTAGGCTCCTTGAGAGCAGCTCTTAGACCAGTACTGTGCACATAGCGACTGCTTAATAAATGCTTCACTCACTCGTTTATCATCATCTCCACCCTCTGTAAAGAGCTGGGGGGCTGGGGGCTAGTGCATCTTCCAGGGCTCCAAACTTGTTCATGATACCTTTATAACTTTCAGTTTTGATTGCTTTGTTCTTTTCCTTTCTGTTCTTTTAACTGTTATATTCATTATGTGTATCATTTTCCTGGTTTTGCCCACTTCACTTTGTATCAGTTCATAGAAGTCTTTCCATGCATTTCTACATTCATTACATTCATAAGTTTTTTACAGCACAATATGGTGGACATTACATTCATGAACCACAACTTTAAAGGATTTCCCAACTGATGCACTTATATAAGCCCCTCTGGGGGCTGTTTTAAATGCTTGTCATTATTTAGATGCTTGAGAAATACTTTCCAAGTTTCCTAAATTCTTGATCAAAAAGGACAAGTCCTGATTTTTAACACAAATACCTGGCTCACACTGAGGGCTCTTCTCTGACTTCTCCCAGAATGGCCTCTCCATTCATTGGGTGACCTTGGCCAAGTCATTTGCCACCTCAGCTGTTCCACCTGCTCATACAGAGACCTGAATTGCTATATCTCTCACCATGTAGGGTAATGAACATGAAAAGGTTTTGAGTTCTGTAGAGGAAAGGTACCTCTGTGAGCCAAATATGAAATATTAGTAGTTATATACTCTATGCTCATAATTGATTTTACCTTGGGTTGCTTGATATCTTGAGTTACTGGAGCCCTTCAGTTGTCAAAGCCATGAACAGAACACTACCTAGCTGTGTAGCAACATGCCCTGGCATTTGGCGATGCCCCAAAGCCAGGACTGACTTTGTCCTACTCTTTCCTGCTGATTTCACAGATCCTAGTTTGGCCTTGGATAAAGGCATACAAGCTTCAACATGGCCAGGACATCTGCCGACAATCCTTCTTCCTCCTCTCTTCAGGAAGCCAGTCAGTCCTACTGCTCAGAGCAAATTTATTAATTAAGGACAGAGGTTGCAATTTGAGTAATTAATAAATATCTAAACATTCTCCTGGATTACTTTAAAATTTGGGAGGATGAGGATGACTAGGATTATGAGTCAAGTAGTGACTGGCAGAAGGGCAGGCCCTGTGTGGGCAACATGTGAGGGTAATGAGCCCTGAAAATCCCTGCTACATGAAAATAAGGTGAGGATTTCGGGAAGGCAAAGGAGAGACAGAGACAAAATGCTTGTGGAAACATTGATTAGGAAGAGAGCATGAGTAGCTGTGGAGACCAGGGAAGATTTCAAGGAGCAGAAACTATTCCAGGCACTTGAGTGGAAGAAATATAATGTCGTGGGAAGGAGGAGAGTCAATCTGGACACATCTGATCAACTGATTTCTCCTCGGCCCAGTGGTTAAAATCACAGGAGATGAAAGGAAAAGCCAGCTGCCTGAGGGAGTGAAATTTAAAGGTCTTAAATGAATTGCAAAGAAAGTCTTGTACTTACCCTTTAATGAAATTTGAAGTTAGTTCTCCAGTCGAAATGGATGGAATTAGAATTCAGGTAGCAATTGACTGGGCAGCTAGGTGGTGCAGTGGGTAGAACACAGGGTCTGGAGTCAGGAAGATTTGAGTTTAAATTTGGCTTCAGACACTTCCTAGCTGTGTGACCCTGGGCAAGTCACTTCACCCTGTTTGCCTCAGTTTCCTTATCTGTAAAATGAGCCAGAGAAGGAAATGGCAAACCACTCTGGTATTTCTGCCAAGAAAACCCCAAATGGGGTCATGGAGAGTCAGACATGACTGAACAACAAAAACAATTGACTGCCAAAGGATTAGGTGCACTTCTGGCAGCCTTTTAAGAGTGAAACATTCTGCCTGGCGAGTCAGTCAAGGAGTTGAGATAGAGAGCTGGCTTGGGGAATGTGATCTCTGGCAGCAGGCAGAAGAAACAGCTATAGAGCCTACCTCACTGCCTCTTGGGGAAGGAGAGGAATTGTTGAATTGAATCTCTTCCTCATTCCTGCACCTTCCCTTTATCCACTTAGTCAATGGGTATGCCAGAGAATCCCTGAACTTCACAATTGTGAGGATCTACTCCAGAAGATGCTGGTAAATGTTTAACAACCAGCTCTCTGAAAATACAGGACACACTTGCAAGTTTAGTTCAAATTATTAATATTTTCTCTATCACTTTCTTAAGTGTAGATGATCAACAGAACAATAAATCGAGTCCTGCTTTGTGATATTTGCCAGTTTCCAGTATAAAAGCTCATGAAATAAATTGAAGAGTTGGCTCTTCAGGGCCAGTTAGCAGGTTCCAGCACATCTCCATGTCTAGTCCTAGATTGGTTGTTGTTCTGTTGCATCTGACTCTTCGTGACTCCTGGCCAATGGCACAGATGCCAATACTGTCCATGAGGTTTTCTTGGTAAAGATACTGGAGGGGTTTGTCATTTCCTTCTCCAGCAGATTAAGGAGAACAGAGGTTAAGTGACTTGCAGGGTCACAGAGCTACTGAGTGTCTGAAATGAATTTGAACTCAGGTCGTCCTGACTCCAGGACCAATGCTCTATCCACTAAGCCACCTGGCTGCCTAGCAAGAACTGGAGGTAAAAGACAAGGTCATGGTCAAATGTTTTATGAATGGATTAAACAAGATCTTTGAAGTTTCATCCACCCATTAAAAGTGCCTCTGATCCTATGAGACATTAGAAACAAACACAGTAAAATAAAAATATATATTACAAATGAACCCAAAGGGATATATTATAATAAGGAGATTAGGATAGGCTTAATCCTATTGAAGCAAGGACTATGAGATTGGGTTTGCTGGTCTTTGCAAAATGTTAATGAATTAAGAGTTGAGGACTTTTTCAAAAGGCTGCTTAATTCCAACCCAAATCAGGCCAGTCTCGGATGTAGATGAGTCCAGGCAGATTGTTGTTTGTCCTGTTCTCAAAGAGAACCATGACATTAGGGAGGTGATGCCATGACATGCAAGTAAGTGAACTGGATTTAAGCGAGGGAGGGCTGAGCAAAGTCACCAGCCTCACTATCTGCCCTGTAGCCATCTGGGTCCAGTGGCCAGATAGGAATAAGGACAACTGGAGATGGCCCAGGATACAGTAGGAGACCTTGGACTTTTTAAAATAAGTCTCAGTTTGACTGAGGCAGTGCTCATTCAGTGATTATGGCTAGGTAAGAAATGAGGCAAAGAATGGCCTCTTCTACCTAGTTAAAAAAGTCAGTCTGGGAGGGGAAGACTCTCAAGGTTTCTGGCCAAAACACTCTGAGCCATTGTTGTGTAGAAAATAACAGCAAGATGAGACTGGGGTTTAAGGTAAATGTAAGTGTAGATTTATTGATCAAGCACGTGTCTACCTGGACTATACACTCAAATCAGGCAGCCCCGAACTGAAGGACATATAGGCTGTGGAACATTTCATACCATTTTATATCATTTTCAATTTCAACCAGACCCAGAGCCTGAATTAATGAGTAACTGGAAGAAGATCCAGGACCTGGGCTTCTTTGTTCTCTAGAGTTTGCTCAGGAAATACCCTTACCACTGTCAACAAGGCCAGATCAGACTGACCTAAGGACATTCTTTCCCCTGTTAGCCATTAAGAAGACTACCTCACTTAATATTCTACAGGTATATACTTTAACTGACCTTTGTCAACACTCTTGTCTTTACAAACCTATTCTATTAAGGAAAATCCTCTTCTTGTATCATGATTAAACATACCTGGGGGTCATAAAAGTGAGGTAACACAGGCTTGCTGGGTCTGCTAAAATAACGTATATAAGTTTTCTCATTCCTTTGTTCAGACAGCCAGAGCTTGTGCTCTGACTCCTTGTACGTACAAGTAAGCCAGCTTAGCTATGCTTTAAGGGAAAATAATAAACAACATGGATTTTTCTATCACCTAGCTCTGTTGTTTCCTTCAACCAAATTTTCAGGTTTAATAAGGTTTATAAAGGCAAAAACCACAATTACACAATTAGAGAGGGCTGCTAGCAGGAGCAATGATGTACAGAAGCAAAGATCAGCCATTGGTTGGATCCATAGCTCAGAGCTAATTTGGGAATATGGTGCAAGGACACAGGGGTGCAACCATCTTGTGACAAGGGGGTCTGTCCTAGGTCGTGATCAGTTCCTATAACTGGGTTGAGGGTGCTGGGTGGAATTTCCCAGAAAGTACTTCCTACTTGATCAGCTATGCTCTAGGTGGAGGGACCTAGCTTGGTCAGCAGAATAGCTGCACCAAAACCCAGCGTGTGGGGACCCTATTTGGTAACAGGGTGGTCCTTCCTTAAGATAAATTTATACCCTACCCTGAAACTGATCCTTGCACATAATGCTGATGTAGAGAGAATATACAGAATGCTGAATCAGGAGAAAGGGGGGTAGGGGGTCAGGGGAATAGCCTTGGGCAATCTACCCAGAACTATACCTTAAGCTGTTTCAAGCCATTACAGAGTGTGGACAGAGACAAAGATAAGACTATAAGGGCATTAATGGTGGGCTTCAATTTTCAGTGTAACACCATCAGGGTGAACAAACAATGACCACGTGGGCTTGGGCTGGGACATGTTGTTGGCCAATTAATAAGAGCCAGAGTGATTTGGGTTTAAGGCATGATCCTTAAGAAAGAAATCTCCAGATAGACAGCACCAAAGACAAGGAGGACTGTTCCAATGAGACACTTGGGCGGTGGTCAGGAAGGGTACCTGAGAACCCTAGGCAGAAGCTCATTAAAACTATTGGTATTTGCCAGAAAGTTCAAGTCTAATAAGATGAGTGCCTATATACAAGAATATTAAGATTAATGCAAATAGATCCAAGCTAGTTAAGAAGAGAGGGCACTGGCATGGGGCTGGGGGGAAGGGAAGACCAGGAAACCTGACATAAAAGGCCCAGACACACTTTGACCCCCATCTCTTAACTGCCTCCACCCAGATGGAGCCCCCTCTCCCCATAAAAGCTCTCCTTAGGGAGCTATGGGAACCTCAGTGTCCACATTGAAGGGTTTTATTTAAAGGATACAGAAAGAACTCAGATCTGAGCCCAAGAGATCTGAAAGCTGCCAACCTATACCTGACCAAGGATATAGGCAGTGCCTGTGAACGATGGGGCACCAGCAAGGTGGGAGACTATTCGGTACCTCCCATCTCCTTCCCAGACAGCCCCCCTCTAGTTCTATGCTGTGTGTGTGCGTGTGTGTATATGTGTGTGTGGCCTCAGCTCCCAGCATTACAGCTCAGGAGCATTCTAGGGCCATTGATGATTTCTGGCCTTTTTAGGCCTTCCGTGGTTTATAATCCAGGTCACCCCATGCTCCCAACAAAAGGTCTCCTCAGGTAGCTGTGGGAATGTCTCTTTCTTCGATCAGCCAAGCGGCCTTTGTTTCCCCCTCTGGGTGGGCACATGGGGCATGAAGCCTTGCCTCTCTTGCTCACATCAACACCCCGGTTGAGTCTTGGAGACACTCCCACTCTCTGCTTCTCTTTCTGCCTGTTCCCTTCTTCAAAGGCAGCTGCTCAGGTTATGTAAATGCCTGGAGATGCTCCCTACAAGATTTCTCAAAGATAGCAGCTTATCCTGCACCAAAGAATAGGGGCCTGCAGTAATGGATAAGAAGATTTTGGTAATCTCCATTCCATGTGGTTCTATGTCAATAATGGCATCCGTCTTAACCTCCACGTGGTACTGATGACCTCTGGTTGATCTTATTTAACAAGACGCATCTGGTGTAAGGCACCCTTTGATCTCCCTAGATATGGGACACAGCCAACTAGATTTCTAGAAGTGCTGAGCTCCCAGTGATTCTCAGAGAGCTGACAACCTTCAGCTGCTCCCTTCTGCCTTTTCTGTGGGGCAGTACCAACCTGCGATCTAGAGGATGTGGGTTATTCTGGATTTACCAATTTAAACCCTGCCACCCAACAACTCTAGAGTCCCTGTGTCTGACAACTGCTCCTCTCCACCCCAGATAATCTGAAGAGCCTCAGCATAAAGGAAGTGATTCCTCTCCAGAAGAGTCATTCTTGGATATTGTATCCAGCACTTCCTCTCAGCCTAGGAAAAATAAAAACAATGAACAACATGCAATCAACTCTCTGTTGAGAGGCTCTGTACTTATTGGTCTCATAAACAGACACAGCTTCCAGAGTACATAAGTAATTTGGAACCCAGAAGTCCCAGGAAAGACAAAGCTATAGCTCGGTTCTGCATGGACGCTCTTTCTGTGAGTAGCCAAGGGAATGTAGACAATGAAACCCAGTTTCCAAACGATATTTGACTCATGCATCAGGTTGAGCCTGAGGTAGGTGGCAGGATGTCTAGAGGCTTCCCAGTTTGTGAGAGCAGCAAGTGTTGAATTAGGGATCTTAAAGGTTGGTGTTCTTCTGTTCTGGGGATTCTTTGGGGTTTGCTGTACTATGGGTTTAATTTAATTTTTTTGTTGGTTGTTAACCGTTTTTCAGTTGTTTCCAACTCTCCATGACCCCACTTGAGGCTTACTTGGCAAAGACACTGGAGTGGTTTGTCATTTCCTTCTTTCCTTCTCCCCTGATTTTACAGATGAGGGAAGTGAGGCAAACAGTGTTAAGTGGCTTGCTCAGTGTTACACAGTAAGTTTCTGAGGCTGGATTTGAACTCAGATCTTCTTGACTTTAGGTCCAGCATTCTATCATGCATCACCTACCTGCCCCAATTTAATTTTTTTCCAACTCAACAAATATTTATTTATCCCCTACTGTATGCAAAAAAGCATGCTATAAGATGAAAAAGATAAATAAAATCAGACGCCTCAGAAACAGATGTCTTATCTATGACATTCTATCCTATATAGATATATTTTGTTTTTGTTTTGTTTTCTCCTGTAATAAACATGTATAGTCAAGCAGAACAAATCCCCACATTGGCCATATCCACAGCCCTCTCCTCACCCCTCACCTGCCATCCCCAAAGGTATGTCTCTATCTGAGTCTATCAGATCTCTGTCAGGAGGTGGGAAACATATTTCCACCGAGTCACACACAAAAGTACATGTATTATATGTACACTCCTATAAATAGCCAAAAACCATACATCGAGAAAAGCACATTACACAGCAAACACATAGATGGCATTCGATACATAGGACCCACATATACAATTCTGAATCCAAACGCATATTAGATAATTGCCTATAATGGGCATTATTTAGCTCCCTTAGTAAGCACACCTTCTATTTCTCCCAAAGCTTGGTCCCTCACTCCCAGTTGCTATCACTACCCCACTCGGAGAGGCCGCATCCAAGTTAGCACTGGTCACAATTAAAGGCAGTGAATTGCGGTCAGTCGGTAGTTGAAACTGTGCTCGATATACAGAGTCTCCAAGCTTTCCAGGGACGATCCACGGCAAAGCAGAGAATTCCAGTTCATATATGCATCAATGATCGCTTTACTCTGTAAGTCATCTCCTGGAAAATTCTGCCAGTGCCCACTGTTCTTTGATGCCTTCCAGACTAGCGCTGGTGTGCAGTGAATTGCGAGGATCCTGATGGACAATTCAGGGTTTTTTCTCATTGTTTTCCTTGGCCCTAGGCATGCGATCGTACCCACTGTGCAGGCCCAGCATAGAAGGCCCTGGGGACTTAACAAAGACTGGGGCACTGGGGGCTTATGACAGGGTTTGCTGAGTCACTTTTGTTCTCTCATTAAAAGTCGATTGGTCTATACACAATTAGATCTTTTCAGTCTTCTTCCGCGCTGCTCAAGGAACTATACGGAGAGACTTTGGAACTCTGTGCTGATACCCTTCCTGTTCCCAGCAGAGGGACAGAGACGTGCCAGTGCGGCAAAATGGGCTTAGTTTAACGGGTGCCCTTGAGGAGTCTGGCTTTTGGTTACAGTGAAAGTACTTTCACCTGTTAAATGCTAAGCCCCAGGCCCAAAGCCCTATCAGGTGTGAAACCCGTGCGGGCTTAGATTAATCACTTATGAGGGGCCAACTCGGGAGCCAATGGGTCTCTGGACTCTGGTCTCTAGTCGTTGAGGTGGGGCTTGAGAACGCCAGAGGCTTGGCTGCGAGGAGAGGCGAGAAACTACAGCTGAAAAAAAAAAATCCGAAGGAAGCAGAGCCGACCCCTGTGTGGACCCAGGAGTTCAAGCAAGGCCTTGAGGCCAGTGAATATGATTTGTGCCATCTTATTTTTCTGTGGCCTCCTGGCTACTCTTGTGAGGTGGGCCTACTGGGCCTGGAGGCTTGTGTTCACAATACTGGAATGGGGAGGTTGGTTTGCTAATTTGTTGCTCTGGGCCCTGAATAAATTTTTTGATGCCTTCTGCTTGGAGAATTCTGTATACCCAACGATTTCTAACCATTCAGATATTTATATGATCTTTTTTGAGATCATAAATTCGGCCTTCCTACTACATTTGGCGATGAGGATGGGATCACTGGGTATAAGATCTCTATTTAGAAGCAAAAGAACTTCAGAGGAAGAGATGAATGTCCCAGGGTGGGAGGATCCATTTTATTCC
>JAQQSZ010003293.1:0-14489 GCA_028646595.1 Phalanger gymnotis
AGACAGCTGTATGGGAAGACTTTTGAAATTTAAAGGGACAATTGTATTATCGTTTTTCTTTTGGGTCTCTGTATTTGTACTTATAAAGGGGACTGCCCCCTTTGATTTGTCAATATGTTGATCAATCCTTCCCATATTCATTAAAAAGGGTAATGGGGATACCAGCATGATGGGAAAGGAAATGTGGTATAAAAGTGTGATGAATGAAGAAGATAGGAGGGTGGATAATTCATATCAGCAATGGTGTGTGAAGTCTCCAAAATAGGGTCAAGGAGAGGGGGAATTGTGTGAGGTAGTGAGAGAATAAAGTGTGAAGACTTCACAGGGAATGTATATGTATCTACATCTAAAATGTTTTCAATATTTAGAGAAAAGGGAAATAAGATAAATTTGAGTCTGGGAATCTGATTATTTAGCTTTTAGAATGTCTTTCTTCCCTGAAGTTTTTGTTCTTTCTTCTAGTTCTGGTTTAAAGATTTACCAAATAAGAATAGGGTCACTGTGACCTGCTTTCTTTACCGTGAGAGAGAAAAGAGGGTTTACACCTCCTTTTTCCCTATTCTTCTTTAGATTTGTAGATGTCACCTCAGCCCAAGTTTCGTTTTCCTGTAAATCATGATTTCAGGGAAATCAGATGGTATTTCCCTCTCCCTCTCCCCTCGCCTATTTCCTCCTATAAGGTAACTCTGTAGTTTCTGTGCTTGTATTGGGTAAAAACTTATTTCCTTATTCCTGGTTAGATTGTGAGGCCACTTGACTCTGTCAATAAGAATGGGGGTCCAGCTTCTGGGGTGGGGTTTCTTAGAATTGTTTGTGCAATAGTATATAATTCCTTGCTTGCCTTCTGTACCTCGCCTCCTTCTGCTAGCTCTGTCCTGGCAGAGGACGCCCTTTTCTTGCCAGAACTGAATAAAATTTATTTCTTTTCCCACCCTGAGATGGCTCCTTATTAAAATTAATTTTTTTTAATTGGTGAGGATCTTTCATCCCACACACTCCCCCGCAAGTCTGCATTCAATCAAATGAACATGGAAACAGTAACTGATTGTATGGGGCCAGTTTTCAGATAAGACATGGATTGCTTGAGATGTGCAGTTGTAGGAAAATTCCTTGCATCAATCTTTGGATCTGACTGGGTTTCTGGTCAGCATAAACTAAGTCCTTAGTTAAGAGTCTGTAGAGCAGGTGGAGCTGGTCCAGTTTCCCAGACATGCAGGCTTGGTCCAAACAATGCAATAAACTTTTCTCACAATTCCCACAACTGAATAAAGTTTTCTTATGAGACAGAAATTGGACTAGACCCATAGTTGAATAGAAAAGGACCTGAGCTAGCTCCAGAATTGAGTCACAAGACATTGAGAAGAGTCAATGGGGTTTGCTCAATCCCCACTACCACTTGCTTGTTTTAATCCCCTCAGTTCCCCATTTTGATTCATTGGAGGAGGGGGCAGCACATTTCTCCCATGGATCACTTATCTATAAGGTTTTTCATAAATTCATAATCATAATTACATTAATGTCAGGCTACAGATCAAATTAGAGGGCTCACAATGGACTAATTTCGAGGAGAGATTTACATGTCACCAAGGTAACCAAGAACTGGCTTAGACCTCTGTCTGTGCTCTGGATAAGGGCTGAGGTGGTGGCTAGCTTTGGGATACACTGGGTTCGTGGCTTTGTGTTCTGTGTTAGGCCTCAGTCCATGTTCTTGCTTAGGGGCTAAGTCAGTGGTGTGGGTTTTAGCTCAGGGGGTCCTGGTTGAGTGCAGGCAAGGCCAAGTTTTAGGGCTCAGTGTGTGGTCTATGTGGCAGATGAAGAGAGGAGGCAGCCTGCGAAGGGCCCCTGGAACCTGCTGTGGAGCACTAGAGTGGTCATGTCTGGAAAGGACATGTTTGATGTGGTCCATCCCTTGCAAGCAACCTTTAGGGTTAATGGAGGGAATATGGCTGGAGTGGCCCCCTGGACTTTGGGGTTTGAGAAGAGGACATGGCTGTGGAGGCATCCCAGATACTGTTGTGGGGCAGAGGACATTTTGGGAGAGATCCCCTGGATGCTGCCTTTGCACATGGCTAAGTGGACCCACTGGCTGCTTCTTTGGGGGCAAATGAGTACAAATGGACAGTGAGGCCTCCCGGATGTTGCTGTGGGGCCGAGGATAAGAGGACATGGCTCAGTAGGTCCCCCATGCTCCTTCACACGTAGAGCAGCAGACATGCCTAGTAGAGCTCCCTGGCAAGGGAGCTTCTCACAGCAAGGGAATTTTGTGTAACGGACTCTTTTCTTCCTTAAAAAAGATAGCTTTCCTAGATCAATATAAAATGGTTCTCCCCAGTCCCTCTCTCCTCTCTGCTCTGTCCCTAAGTACTTCTCTTCCCTTGCTCAGCATTTTGTCAATGGGAGGCCCAGGCCAGGGGACCAGGATGGCACAAAGCTGAATCTTCCAATTGTAGCCAACTCAGCACACTGAGCCTGCATCCCTGGGGATGGGCGCTGTTACCCAGTGGTGTTTTGCATCTGCCTCCCTTTGCTGGAGCTCTCTGAGTCTTCATATGACCCATTACAACTATCCTATCTCTGCCTGGCAAGCTTAAAACATCCATGCTGCTGATTCTTAGCTGGCATCAATTCTTGGTAATCCTTAGGTGTGGCTCAAAGGGTGTAGGGGGAAGCTCTTGGACGCTGATGCCCTTCAAGACTTCTCTCCCTCTCTTCCCCAGGGTCATCCCTGGCTCAAGGTATCTTCTGTGGACACCATGTAGCTGGGTATCTCTCTTCTTGCTTCTGCTGAGTGGGGAACTCCACCTGGTGCCATGTGCTACCTTGAGGATCTGCGCCTTCAACATCCAGAGCTTTGGGGAGGCTAAGGCCAGCCGGCCCAAGGTCATGAGTGTACTGGTCCAGGTGAGAAATGGGAGTCTTATCTTGCCCCCACCCTGTTTCCTCAGATCAAAGGTTCCCAGAAGGAAGTCATACCTAGGCTGGGGCCACTAGGTCTCTGCCCTAGGGAACCAAAATTAAAAGTGGGTTAACAGAACTTCAGCAGTGCAGAAGCAATTGCATGGAACATCTACTAAGCAAGAAGAATTAATTAAAATTGGAAGCTACCAGATTGTGTGTGCAGGTTATCATACCCCAGGTAAGTTCCTCTCCCTCCCCCCCACCCAGCAGAATGGACTTGCTATGTCTCAGGGTCTCAGTTTCCCTCCCCCAACCCTCTAATTGAATTTGTCTTTAAAAGTTGGTCTGAGGAAACCATTTTGGGCTGTTTGCAGTAGACATACAAAGAAATGTTTCTCTACCCTGTGGAGGGCCTCAGCCTCTCAGGGGATCGATTGTCCACAGAGCTGACCTCTGGGCCTAGTGATTGCTCTTATTAAAAGTGAAACCTGGATGAGCCAGATACCTCACTTCTAGATCCTGACACATTGGCTGTCTTGGTCCCAGAGGCAGCGCAGGGCCCCTGGGAATTCAGTCAGGTTGGACTTGAGTCCCCTCCTGCTGCTGCTGCCGCTCCTACACCCAATTGCTGGCCCTCTTCCTTCCTCTACCCCTGCTGGCCCCATTTCACTGCAGTCCTCCTTTTGACTCTGCAAAGGCAAGTTGTCCATTCACCAACAGGACCTTATGGTGCCGTCCTTAGCCTGGGGCCCCTGAACTCATTTATAAAATATATTGATGAGTATATTTCAGTGTAATTGGTTTCCTTTGCAATCCTCTATATTTTATTTTATGCATTTAAAAACATGCTTTTGAGCAGAAGCCCAAAGGCTTCCCCAGAATGACTGCCCCAGGGGCTGATGACTCAGACAAGTCTTGGGAGAAGGCACTGGAGTGAGTGTAATGTAGAGGCCAGCAGCATGTGGCTCCGAACACACCCAAGTGCCACCTGAACCAGACCAAAACGGGATTGGGAAATATTTAACAAAACCAATGTAACCCAAGGTCCAAAGCCCGTTGGTCCAGGACTCTCTCCTTATTGGTGGCAAATGATGCCACTTTCTGGCGGGGAGTGTTACATAAATAAAAAAACAATAAAACACAAATAGTATTACATTTTGAAATTGTCAATATACAGCCCACAGGAGGCCTTATGTACCCCTGATGCCACAGGGGTAGCGAATAGAGAGCCTTGGAGTCAGAAGACCTGGGTTCAAGGCTGGCCTCTGACAAGATCCCACCTTCCAGCCAAGTAATGATTTCCAGAGTGAAGGAATTTTGGACCCAGCTCAGTACAGAGGCAGGTGGGGTTGGGCAATCCCCTGAACAAGCCAGCCCTGCCCTCCACAATTCATTCTTTCACACACACACTGCCCCTCACCCCAGGCTCCCTTCTTAGACCATCTGCTGTCCCTCACCCCTGTATACAAAGTCATTCTCTGGAGCATCCACAGCATTTCCAGAAGGGGAAAGGGTAACCATGGATAGCATTATAGGTTTTCCCCTTAAATGGCACTACCTGCCTGGAGCTCCCCAAGGCCTCCCCACACCTTGTCTCCCCTTCTCTGGATACAGGTTCTTTCCCGATGTGACATCTGTCTGGTACAGGAGGTCCGTGATAGCAAAGGCACAGCCATGTCACTTCTCCTCCAGGAACTCAACAGGTGCAGGGCTATGGGATGGTGGAATGAAGATATGGGCCCTGGATTTGAATCCTGTCTGTGTGACCTCAAACAAGTCCCTTCCTCTCTCTGGGCCTCAATGTCCCCCGTTGTCAAATGAGATGGTTGATCCAGGCAACCTCTGGGGTCACTATGAGCTCTAACATACCCTTGTTTCCCCAGAGGTTGCCTCAAGCTCATGAAAGAGGCCAGAAGGATCTTAACAGATGGGAAGGGGCCAGGGAGCAGAGCTGAACAACATCCTGGGGATTAAGCAGGGAATGGGGGGTTGGGAGTATGTGCTTGGGCAGAACCTTATCTGACCCCAACAGAAGAGAAGGGACCTGGGAATGGAGGGGAGGCCTGGAAGAAAGGGGATAGTACGGGGACTATGCCCAGGGATGGGGATGCTTGGTCAAAACCCTTGTGTTCCAGAACAGGGCTGACCCTGGCCACCAATATGAGGCCCTAGAAAGTCGACGCTTGGGATTGGGAAGTTACAAGGAGCAGAATGTCTTTGTCTACAGGTATCAGAGACCTCCCTGTTCCTGGCAGAGAGATGGGGGGGGGCAACACTGGAGGGGTTCACTGAACTTAGAGCCCCCTCTCCTAAATTTGCCTTCCCTTTAGAGCAGATGTAGTTTCCATCATGGACTCATACCAGGTCCCAGAGGCCGAGCCAGGTCAGGCAGAATCCTTCCTTCGGGGACCCTTTGTTGCCCGTTTCTGCTGGCCAAATTCAGGTACCTACTCACTCTTCCTCCCACCTGACCCCCACCCTGCCCCACCTCAGTTTCTATTATCCATTGTGTAGAATTCTGAAAAGGCAGCCTGGCATGGTGAGTGGACAGAGGACTTCACTAGGGGGCAGAATAAGAGACCACCTAGTCTAGTTCGGAAAAAGTTCCCACTATAATATGTCAGACACTTATTAGCTGTGGGACTCTGGGCAAGTTAGGCAACCTCTCAGAGCCTTAGTTTCCCCAACTATGAAATAAAGATAATATGTCCTTCCTTAAGTCTCTGGGAGGCTCATCCATGGTAATACATGGAAAGTGTTTTGTAACTCTGAAAGTCATTGGAGAAATACTATAGGGTACCATCTGGGCTCCGACTCTAGCCCTACCTCCACCCAAGACCAGGCTCAGATGCCAAGGAGTCTAGCCATTTCTTGGGGAGTTTTGCTTGGTTGAAGGATCCCAGCCTCCCACTCAAATAGCCCATCTCGGATGAAGAGGAGGATGTGATATACAAAGGGGAAAATGAGAGCAAGAACCTGACAAAGAGGTCAAGGGAAAAAGGTGGGCTAGGTGTAGGGAGAGTAAGAGGAGAAAGAATACAGTTCATGCTCTCCAGTTCCAATAAAAGTTTGAATGTGCCAAGGAGCAGCTGGTACAGTGCCCAGGGGGCCAGTCTGGGAGGCAGAAAGAGCTGAGGTCAAGAATAGTCTGTTACTCAGCCAGTCTCTGTGACCTTGTAGAACTCTAGGGACTGGGCAATCCCCTGACATCACAGCTTAGTAGAAAGAGATCAGTTTAGGATTCAGACAACCTAGGTTCATATCTAATATTTGCCACTTGCCACCAGTATGACCCTGGGAAATCACTCCATTCCTTCCTGACCCATGGTTTCCTCCTCTGGAAAGTGATGGGTTTCAACTTCTAAGGTCCCTTCTAGCAAGATATCTCTGAACCAAAAAGCTATGAGTCAGTTGCCAGCTAGCATTGGTGGAGGGCATTGTCACATCAGAAGTTACCAACATGGCTGAAATCACGGGTCCAGATCAAAAAAAAAAAAGAATGATTGCCTAGAAAAGGTCAGAGGGGGCTGGGAGATGGAGGAGGGAATGCTTCTAGCTTGAGGGGCAGGGGTTCTCAAGGGAGAGGTGACTGGTTGGAGGGTAGATGGGTTGGAAGAGGGGAGAAGCTAGGGGCAGAGAACCCTTCTGGTGAAAAGTTGGGGCCTGATAATTCAGGAAGTGGCCCTGCCAGTAACATCTCTAGGTAGATAGGTCCTGAAAGCAGCAGGTGATTCTGGACTGGGACTCCAGGTTTCAGGGGGAGATATCTGGGACTCATCTGAGTAAAAATGACAATTGAAGTCCTGGGAAGAGATGAGATCACCAAGGGAAAGAGTGGGAAGAGGGAAAGGGAGAAAGAGCGAGAGAGGGCGAGAGCCCTCTCGAGCGCTCCTGGGCAGAACTTTGAGGGCAACCCTATGGGAGGAGGCAGAAACCAAGGAAGGGGAGACAGGGGACCCCATAGGCTCAGTAGCCCCAAAGGCTCCAGGAAGGGCCAAGAAATTGAGGACTGAGAAGAAAATGTAGTAACTAAGAGATTATTTAAGACCTTGGCAAGAATATTCTCTATGAAGTGGTAAGGTAAGCTGAGTCAAAGGAAGGTCACTCTGGTCTGATGACCTTTATTAATTAACCACCTTCACCTGCACAGAAGATCCTATCTATTGGAGCTCTACCAAGACAGAATCCTCAGGCAAGAATGAAACCCTCACTGACCTGAATTCAGTATGGATCTAGGGTGGAGCTTGTTCAACATTTTTTTTGTGTAATGGATCCCTTTAGCAATCAGTCTGGTGAAGCCAATGGCCCTCAGAATCATTTATGAAACACCTACTGTGTTCCAGGCACTGGGCTAAGTACTGGGGATACAAAAGGAGGTAAAAGACAGTCCCTGCCCTCAAGGAGCTTACAATCTAATGGTGGAGAAGAGCAAACCACTATGGACAAATGAGATATACACTAGATCAATAGGAGATAATTAACAGAAGGAAGAGGTTGGGGAAAACTTCCTGTAGAGGGTGAGATTTTAGTTGGGAGTTAAAGGAAGCCAAGAATAGCAGTAGTCAGGGCCGAGGGAGAGTGTTATGTTCATGGACCAGCCAGGAGGCTGGTGTCACTGGGTCAAAGAGTACATGTCAGGGAGTAAGGTATGAGAAGACTGCAGAGATGGGGGAGGCTAGGTTAGGAAGGGCTTTGAATGGCAAACAAAACATTTATATTGGCTCCTGGAGGAAATAGGAAGCCACTGGAGTTTAGTGAATAGAGGAGTAACATGATGGTCCATATATTTCAGGCAAATCACTTTAGTGGCTGAATGAAGGATGGACTAGAGTTGGCAGAGACTGAGGCAGGCAGACCCACCAGCAGCTACTGCAATAGCCCAGGCATGAGGTGATGAGGGCCATACTAGGGAAAGGGCAGGATCAGAGGAGAGAAGGGAGATGTTGCAGAGGTGAAGTCGAGAGGCCTTGGCAACAGCTTGGACATGGAGGGTGAGAGTGAGGAGTCTAGGATGACTCCTAGGCTGTGAGCCTGAGGGACTGGGAGTATGCTGGTACCTTCTACAATAACAGGGAAGGTAGGAAGGTGGGAGGTCTTGGTGGGGGCAGCGGTGGGGAGACACACAATGAATTCAGTTGTAGACATGTTGAGTTTAAGATGTTTACTGGATATCTAGTTTGAGATGTCTGAAAGGCAGTTGGACATGGGAGACTGGAGGGCAGCAGAGAGTTTGGGGTAGGAAAGAGAGATGTGAGAATTATCAACATAGAGATGGTAATGAAATCCATGGGACACAGTGAGATCAGCAAATGAAGTAGTGTAGAGGGAGGAGAGGGTCCAAGACAGAACCCTGGAGGACAGCTATGGTTAGAGGGCATAATCTGGAGGAGGATCCAGCAAAGCTGAGAGAGGAGCGGTCAGAGAGGCAGGAGGAGAACCAGGAAAGAGTGGGGTCCTGAAAACCTAAAGAGAAAAGAGTATCAAAGAGGAGAGGGTGATCAGCGGTGTCCAAGGTTGCAGAGAGGTCAAGGAGACCGAGGATGGAGATAAGGCCATTGGATGTAGCAACCAAGAGATCATTGGTAACTTTGGTGAGTAGTTTCAGTGGAATGATGAGGTCAGAAGCTGGATTATAGACAGTGTGAGAAAAGTGAAGGCACCTATTGTAGATGGGCTTTTCAAGGAGTTTAGCTACAAAAGGCAGAAATAGTATGGGATGATAGTGGGGATGAAAGGATCAAATGAGGGTTTTTTTTTCAGGATTGGAGAGGTATGGGCATGTTTGTAGGCAATAGGGAAGTAGCCAGCAGACAGGGGAAAATTGAAAACAAGGGCTTGTGCAGGTAGAAGGGTTGGCCTTGATAAGGAGTAAGGTCACTTCACCATGTGAGACAGGGGGTAAAGGAGGAGATGGTGGCAGAAGGTACCTATGTGATAAGATGAGGAAGAGGGGAGAAGAGGGAGTTCCTGGTGAATGGCCTCAATTTTTCCTGTACAATATGACGCAGGGTTCTCAGCTGAGTTGGGGTGAGGAGAGCAGGGGAGCTATAGGAGGTTTGAGGAGGGATGAGAAAGTCTGGAATTGCCACTGTGGAGAGTGGGAGAATGAACTGATAAGGGAGGTAAAGTAAGATTGCCTAGCAGCAGCGAGGGCCCAAGTGAGGTCATGTAACATCAGTTTGTAATGGACCTACTCAGAACAGTTGTGTGATTTTCTCCATCTTTTTTCAGCAGCACATTTTAAGAGTGAAGGTGATGAATGGTAGGAGTGATCCAAGAGCAAGGCTGAGGCTTGGCTGGGTGTTATTAGGGATACTATAGGAGAGTGAATGACTTAAGAGAGGACACCAATGTAGAGCTGAATTGGTTCATCAAGGGGTCACTTTTAATTCTAGTTAGATATTAGTGAAAATAAAATGTATTTTTTTCCCATCCAAGTTCACAGACCTCTTGAAGTCTCTCCACTGATCTCTGGGGTCCCAGATAGAGAAGCCCTGAAGGGGTAATATATGAGATGTGGCTCATACCATTTCTTGTTCTCTGCTGACCAAATGACATACCAATCAGGCTCAGGCAGCGGGGGAAAAAATAGTGTCAGAAAGCAGACTCCTGAGGAGTGGAATGAGAGAGGATACTCAGCAGCTATGTCACCACTGGCTCTATTGAAATCATGACTTTTCAGGGGAGGGGAGAACCTAACAATTTAAAAATGTCAGATGTTAGGATCAGGAAGATAAGCATGTTGGTAGAAACTATTAGAGAGACACTGAAAATGAGAATGAATGGAAGAGAGATGGGAGTGGATGGGACCAAAGGCATAGAATTAATGAAAGAAAACTCACTGAAAGTGTGTCATAGATTTACAGTTGTAAAGACTTCAAAGGTACAAACACTTCATTTTACAGAAGGGGAAAGTGAGGCCTAAGGGGGTGACAAAATCACACATAAGAACATAGGCACAGGGATCTCCTCCCATTTTATAGATGAAGAAATGGGAGGCACGGGTTGCAGAGGCAGGATTCAAAGGCAAGTGCTCAGATTCCAAATCCAGTGATCTTTCCTCTATGGCCACCCAGCTTTATTGTCCATAAGAAAAGGCAAGTCAGAGTTGGTGTCTGTGTAGGGGAGGAGCTAATAGGAAAGAGCAAAAGAGTCTCTGGGAGACTAGAGGTGGCAGAGCCCTTGCTCTGCCCTAGGAGGAGGCCCTAGTGGTTTGGGGTCTTTGGCCGGAACGGGAGAACTGGAAAATATGGATAAGAAGGAAGATAGGCTTTTTGGAAGAGGCAGTCTGGAATTAGGAAAAGAGGGTGCTTGTGCTTTGGCGAGGGTGGTAAAGGGTGGAGCACTCAGAAGGCAGCTTGTTTGAAAGGGATCAGGGCAGTACAGACGCCCCTCTCCTAATCTCTGCCCTTTCTCCCAGACATCTGCAATTTGGTGCTAATATCTCACCATGCCTGCCCCCGAAACGCACCCCGAGAGATTAATCAACTCTACAGAGTCGTCCAGGACGTGAAACAGCATTGGAACGTAGAGGTAATAGGGCAGGGAGATCCCACCTCCCCAGGAATCTATAATCCTGGCTGACCAGGATCACAGCAGTCCCCTAGATCCCTTGCCAGTCTCACCCCTTTTGGGGAGTCTCCCACCACACTTCAGTCACCTTCACACATACACACACACCCCTAAATGTATGCATCCCCCACCCTGGCCATCACCATTCTGGAGACTGCCTAATAGTCCTCTTCCTTGGTCAGCAATTATTGGGCCTAATTTACAGATTAGGACCCTTTAGGGTAGTTCCTCCCCTACACGGGTTAGGTCTAGAGAAGTCAAAGAACCTGGCCAAACTCATCCCATAAATGAATTGGTGGAGCCCGGACTCCAAGCCAAGTCTCCTGACTCCATTGCCATCTTTCATGCTCTTCTCCCAACCAGGATGTCATGCTGATTGGTGACCTCAACGCAGGCTGCACGTTTGTGCCTCCAGGGGCCTGGCTGGGCATCCGCCTGTGGAGTCACCCAGACTTCCACTGGCTCATTGGGGACCAAGCCGACACCACAGTTAGCATGAGGACCCATTGCGCCTATGACAGGTGGGAGGGGCTTGTGTGTGGGTATGTGTCTGCATAGTCGCCCCCACCCCCAAGTAATCAGAGGCTGTCTTCCTCCATGGCAAAAAGAGAGCATTGGCTGCTATCAAAGCCCAACTGAGAATTCAGAAAAACCCTTTGGGGGTCCTGCAGATCATATGGGACTACAGACCTTCCTCACCTGTGCTTGGGACTATGTAGGCCAAGGCCACACTGCAAGTGTGTCTCCAGTTCTTCCTGCCTCAGGAGCCAACTCTCTAGCCTCTGTGGGCATGTAGCTTCTCCTATACATGAAAGAGCCAAGCCACAAGATTAGGGGGCATGCCATTGAATGACCTAGCTATGCTGAGCCTGGAGAAGACAGTGAGACTCCCTTCTCTTCTCCCTCTACACTACTTCACTTAGTGATCCCATCAGCTCCCATCATTACCATCTCTGCTGATTCTCTCATCTACCTTTCCTGCCCCTATCTACCCTTCCTACCCTACTCTTTCCTGATTCATCTCCCATCTCCAACTACCTCTCACTCAAACTGGATGTCCAGCAGACATCTTAAATTCAACACGTCAATAACAGAACCCATTATTTTCCCCTCAGCCCCCCTCCCCAACCTTCCCTATTACTGTTGAAGGCAACACCATCTTCCTCATCCCTCACACTCCCAACCTAGGAGGCATCCTGGACTCCTCACTTTCTCTCACCTCCACATCCAATGTCAACGTCTCTACAGCATTTCTAGAATATGACCCCTTCTGACATTGTTGCCACCACTCTGGTGTAGGCCTAATCATCTCACACCTGGACAAAAGCAATAGCTGTTGAGGGGGGTGCAGTATGTGGCAGAGGAGATGGTGGTCGCCTGCCTCATGTCTTTCTCCACTCCATCCACCATAGTAATTTTCCTAAAATGTAGGTCTGATCATGTCACCACCCTCCTCTACTCTAGTGACTTCCCTTAAGTGTCACCTTCTATGCAAAGCCTTTCATGTTTTCAATCATGGGGTCCAATGTGACTCCACTTGAAGTTTTCTTGGCAGATACTGGGGTGGCTTGCCATTTCCTTCTCTTAACTCATTTTACAGATGAGGAAACTGAGGTAAACAGGGTTAAGTGACTTGCCCAGGAACACACAGCTAGTGTCTGAGACCAGATTGCCCCCTAGAGTTGTCCTTGGGAAGGACATCTAAATGGGCTGCCTTAGGAGGTAGTTGCCATCTTCAGATGACCACTTGTCAGGTATATTGTAGGGAGTACTCTTTTCCAGGTATGGGTCAGACTACTAGCTTGTCCGTGAGGTATCTGACAACTCCCCAATTCTGTGATTCTGACGTCTTTGTTCCCTACATCTATTACTGTGCAAACATGCTCCTATGGAAGACTTTAAGCAAAGGCTGTATAGTCCAACCCTTTCATTTAACAGGTAAGGAAACTGAGGGATCAAGAGGCCAAGCTGAGAAATTTGCTTGATAGGGACACAGGATTAATTTCAGTTTAAATTAAATTCAGGTGCTCTTACTCAAAATGCAGAGGTCTTTGCACTGCCCTCTGCCACCTCCTTGGGTAGTCCTCAGCATTGCCCTACTTATTGTTCAACAGTTAGACCTTTGCCGTAGGAAGCATTGGGCCCAGGTGGCATGGACCAGCGCTAGCAAACTCAAATAAGGGAGACAGGTGTGGGACACAACCATACATATCTGCCAGATGCATATTGACTTAGAAAGCCTCATATTCCCATTAGCTTTGTTCTATAGTGTTTTATCTTCTCAAATATCTCCCAATTACGCTTGAAAATGATTTGCCCTTCTAGGGATGGGGAGGACTTGCTTTGGCCTAGCTTCCTTAGGAAATCCTTACCAACTCTTTGGTTCTGTGATTTTGCAATCCTGCGATGGATAAGGGTTAGAGATCAGACCCAAGTAGGCCTGGAATTTGGGGGCAGGTCATCTGGTCCAGGGGTGGGGTGTAACATGGCACAAAAAGCTGAATTAGAAGTTTTAGCTTTAGGTACAACTTGGGGCCACTGACTAGCTAACCTGATGCAAGGTATTGGCTTCCTGCTTCCCTTTTATAAAAAGGGTTGGTGGGGAAGCCTTTGCAAGGGATGTTTCAATGGTACCTGCCAGGAAGTGACCCTGTCTCTGAAATGTTCTTTAGAGAAGCACAAAGGGTAGCTGACTTGGCCCAAGAAACTCAGGCATGCAGGAGCTTGGTGGGGCAGCCAAATAGCCCATGGTCTCACTGGCTGTGACTTCCCCGTTGCCTTCTCTTGGAGGCTTATGAGCCACACAGAACCGGGAGGGAAGCCATTCCCCTATTTGGAAGAAAAAACCTGGGATCTGCAAAGGAAGCTTATCTACTCCAGGGGTGAGGAACCTGTGGCCCTCTAGGTCCTCAAGTGCAGTCCTGACTGAATCCAAACTTCACAGAACAAATCCCCTTAATAAAAGCATTTGTCCTGTAAAACTTGGTCAAAAGGTCACACCGAGGACCCACAAGGGCACATGTGGCCTCAAGGCCAAAGGTTCTCCACCTCTGATTTACTCCAAAGACTTTCCCAGGCCTATGAGCTCAACATGCCTCATTCCTTGATCTCTGCAGGATCATAGTGCACGGGAAGGGTCTGCTCCAGGCTGTTGTACCAGGTTCAGCCAGAATCTTCAACTTCCAGAAGGAGCTGGGCATGTCAGAGGAGGAGGTGAGCCTAAGACAAATGGGAAGGGAGGCACCCCAAAGCTCATGTGGCAGTATCCTAAACCTAGAGCCTTCAGGCTGAGTCCACCTAGCACTCCCATTGCTTGTCCTAGGCACTGCAAGTCAGTGACCACTACCCTGTTGAAGTTTGCCTGCATCTAACTCCTCAAGGACACCAGGAGCTTTGAGAGGCACCTGCCATGCTGCTCCAGAGGCCCATGCTTCACTTCTGCTGTGGACTTGGCAGGAGTGCAGATTAGCCAGAATTCTCTACTCTAAAACTGAAGTGCTGAAAAAGCTTCATTACCTGCAACCAAAGATGGTTATTTCTTTCAAGTTTTCGCTTTCCAGCTTTCTGAGGGGCTTGTTTTCTCATGGTGTTTAAGATACATAAATATCTGAGTGTCTAAAGCTCAAATGACTTATGCGGCTGCAGACCTGGTCTCTTTATTCAGGTTAACCTTGCCACTGTAGGAGACTTACTGGCTCAAGGTGCTCAGGCCTCTACCCTGAAATCATGGTCAAAGCCTTTAACCCATTTCTAAGATAAGACAAGACCTTAAGGTTGGGAAGAGCTAATCCAGTGAGAAGGTAACACGCACGCAACCAAATAGCAGTATCTAGTTTATTTATGCCTGTGGAAAGGTAGACATCACAGGACACACACCCTTCAGGAGTGGAGTGCCCGCCATTTATCCAAGGGGCCCCGGCTGGGGATGTACTTAACCCCACAGCCATCAGGAATGAGTCGCTTCTCAGCTATCATATCCTCAAATTCATCAGCATTGAACTTGGTGAAACCCCATTTCT
>JAQQSZ010003294.1:0-14489 GCA_028646595.1 Phalanger gymnotis
ATGCTCATGATTCTCAAATCTAATTGTCCAGCTCTAATCTCTGTGCTGACCTCCAGTCTTGCATCTCCACCTGCCTTTCAGACATCCCAAGCTAGACATCTCATAGACTTCCTAAACTTAGCATGTCCAAAACTGAACTCATTCTCTGTCCCCCTAAATCTTGCCCTCCCTCCAACTTCCCTGTATTGTTGAGGGCACCATTATCCTCCCAATCCCTCAGGCTCATACTCTAAGTATTATCCTTCACTCCTATCATTTCCCAAGCTACCCCATATTCATTCTGTGGCCAAAGCCTTGCCCTTTCATTGTTGCAACATCTCTCAAATATATCCCCTCCACTTCTCTGAGAAGGGGTGACCACCCTGGTGCAGACCCTCATCACCTCCCATTTGGACTACTATAAAGCCTACTGGCTGGTCTACCTGTCACAAGTCTCTCCCCACTCTAGCCTGTCCTTCATTCAGCTGCTGTAATGATTTTCCTAAAGTTCCAGTCTAACCGCCTTGACATCATACTCAACAAACTACAATAGCTCCTTATCACCTCCAGGATCAAATACAAAGTCTTTTATTTGACATTTGGCCTTTTATAACCACACCACAACCACATCATATACAGAAAACTACTTTCCAGTCTTCTTACACCTTATACACCTCCATGTACTCTTCAACCCAATGACATTGGCTCCTCTGTTGTTCGTGAAAAGAAAAAACAGCAATGGAGAGATGGATGCAATTTCTCAGCCCTGGGAATTTTCTCTGAAATACCCCATGCCTGAAATGCCCTCCCTTCTCACCTCTACCTCCTGGCTTCCCTGGCTTCTTTCAAGTCCCAGCTAAAATCCCACTGTCTACAGGAAGACTTTCCCAGTCTCTGTGAGTCTACTGCCTCCTTTCTGTTAATTACTTCCTATTTATCTTTTTTGTACATATTTGTTTACTTGTCTCTTCTATTAGACTGTGAGCTCTTCGATGGCAGAGATTATCTTTTGTCTTTCTTTGTATCCCTAGCAGTTAGCACAATGCCTGGCACATAGTAGGTGCTTAATAAATGCTTATTGATTGATTGATTCTTGTTGCTGTACCATGAGATCCATAAAAGGATTCCAGTCTGAAGCAGCCTTTGGAGGTAGGAATCTAAAAAGTCTTCTTGGGCTCTGAATCAGCACTGGACATCAAGACTGGTTCCTGGGTCACCTGAATTGTTTGTATCTATTGTTGCCTGCTTTTATAAAACTGGAAGGGCATGCTTTGCTTGTCAATTGCTTACACCCCTCCAGGCCTACTATGGAGATATATCAATTTCCCACAGTCCTGGACTCAATCAATCTTCCAAACTTGGCGATTAACTCAAGACCTCATTACAGAATCATAGAATTTGAGCTGGAAGGGACCTCAATGACCATCCAGTTCTGCCCATACCTTAAGTTAATTCTTACCACAGCATAGCGGATAAATGGCTTCTCCCTAAAGATCATCAAGGAGAAGGAACTCATGTTCTTTTGAAGAAGTCCATTTTACTTTTGAATAACACTAATTGTTAGGAAGTTAATGGTCTTAAGGATTACTCCTGACACTTCTCAAGGCTTAATTCAAATTCTCAAGATTGTCCAGACTTTGGAAATAGGGCACAGGTATTCCTTTTGTGCTAATTTTTACCTAATTTGTTTTTCCTCAACCTCCTCCTCCTCTTGCTCCTCCTCTTCCTCTTCCTTCTCTTTCTCCTTTCCCTTCTTCTCTGTATTGTTTCCACTACTGGAAAAGTCAGCCTGCCTCAAAACAAGGGCTTACATTACTTTGATGATACCTCATTTTGATAGAGCTAAAAGATCATAGGATTAGGATTCCATGGTGGAAAGAGTGCTCAGTTTGAAGTCTGACAACCTACCTGACAACCTCAGTTTCCTCATATATAAAGTGGTTAAACCAAAGGACCAATAAGGCCATCTAGAGCTGGAAGGGATTGGACCACAGAAATCTTTTAATCCATCTTCCTCATTTTACATAGGAGGAAACTGAGATCCAGAGAGGTTAGCTACCTAAAATCACATTGTAAGCAAGTTGGCAGAGGCAGGATTTGAACTCATGTCCCTTGATTCCAAATGCACTACTCTCTTCCCTTGTATACCTCTACTCTCATTCCTGCCTTTCCTTTTGCCCTAGGCACCTTGCTGCCCAATGCTTCATTAGGAACTCCATAGGTAACTCTATGAGAAACCATGAAATGCAGAAGGTCTGGCCTGATAATTACCTTGGGCAGAAGGAAAACCACTTCTGATTAAAATGATGAAAATAGCCTGTTCTACTTAAGACACATGGTCAATAGATTGTGGTTAAAGTGGAAGAAGGAAATGTGGTGCCCTCTTATCAAGCCTGTCTCTAGTATTGAGCTGTGGCTTTGCAGACTGCTGACTTTGATTAATCTAAGATGTTTTTACCATTGTTGGTTTAAAATCTTTTAACCTTTCAAGGCAAATGAATAAAATGCAATTTTTAAAAGGATTGGAGAGATGGGCAAAATAGCTTCCATCATCCCAGAAAAAGGTTACCCTCAAAACATCCAACTTAAGACAAACAACAGCCACAATTACAATAAAAAAACAACAAATTTCAGCAAAAAAAAATGCTGGTAATTTAGGGTAGGTGACCTAGAAAGATAAGAATCAATACTGAAGCAATAACCCATCTATACAATGATCTATCTGTCCTCAAAAAAGCTGATCCTTGAAAGGCTGGAAGCTTCCAAACGATCTCAGATAATAACAGCTCACCTTTATATGCCTCTTAAGGTATATAAAGTATTTTACATACATTGTTTCACTGGGTACCTACAACAATCCTAGGAGGTGGATGCTATGATTATCCCCATTTTACAGAGGATGAAACTGATCCAAACACAGGTTAAGTGACTTGCCCAGGGTGACACTGTTAGTAACTATCTGAGAGAAGTAGGATTCCAACTCAGATCTTCCTAACTCCAAATTCTTCCATCTAGTAGCTGATATGCATTTTAGATACTATTTTACATTTCTAGGGCCCACAAAGGTTTGAGAACACTTTCCTCATATTGCAATCAACAATTCTATGAGTTACACAGGCAATACTATCCTCATATTACAGATGAAGAAACTGAAGCCTAGAGAGGCAAAACGAAAAGAGAAACCCACAGCCACATAATAAGCATCAGAGGCAGATCTGAAATAGGGACTCTTAGAACCTTTTACATCCATTTGTAAAAGTAGAGTCCTGAGCTAGTATTGTTAGCTTAGGAAAGATCCAAGGTACAATATATTTTCTTGCCTTTCCCAAACGCTCTCCACATCTAGAAAGCTAAATATTATTTTAAAATGACCTTGGAATTTGGCCTAGGGCTAAATATCCATTGGGGCTGGGGGAGGGGCAGGGGAGAGAAAAATGCATGAACAGAAGACCAATGTCAATAATCCAATAATTAATAGGCCGACATGGTTTTTTCCTTCCAGTTTGGACCAATCATACCATATTCATTTTGCTATCAATCTAACCTCTTATTTATATGCAATGTGCAAGCAAGCTTGCAATAAATTCTTAGGTAAAGTTCTAAAAGAAAAATTTAATTCTAAGCTGAACCGATTCCTGGAAAACTCAGTAGCATTTGAATTGTACTGAATATGCTTAATAACATGGTCATTTGCCATTTATTGAGAGCTAACATCAAACTAGGCAAAAAATTTCTGAAATGGATCCAGTGTCTTATCAAAAAACGATAGGTAGTTTCTTGAAAGACATGTTTGGCTGACCCAACCATACCACAGACTATATGGTAGGCTTCTGTCCCCTACCAGCAATTGCTAACAGGGCACAGAGATACCTAGTGGAAAAGTAAATCTTGTCACTTATCCATCATGGGCAGGAGGCCTCTCATTGTGTGGTATGTCCAAAGAAAAACCTTCTGCACTTTCAACATCACAAAATCCTTAGATATTAGGCTGGATCATAACTTCAGCCCATAGGAGTAATTTCTGGATATAAAATGATAAGGTGTGAAAAATTCATTCTCTCTCAAAGCAGTCAGGGATTGTCTTGCGGAAGGAGAAACACCTGTTCATAAGCTCTTTTTTTTGTTAGAAACAGGTGTGGGGGTCAGAACTCTACTGGGGCCATTTACCACAGTTGAACTCCAATGGCTCTGCTCACATCTGGGTTTGATAGGTGAGAGTATTAGGGGGGATCAGGACTGCAGAGCAGCACTGATATAATGACATCCCAACAGCTGAGCTCTGATCATAGTCACTGCACACAGTTGGTGGAAGAATGGATAGAGTAAAGGGCCAGGGAAAGGCCTGGGGAGCCCTGTCACAGTCTGTCTGCAACAGTCGGATGATCTTTTGTGTTCCCAGAAATTCTCTATTTGTTCTATATGACCCTGATTTCTTAGCCTTTGAAAGAGGGAGTTAGGAGCTTATATGGCATGGCTGCATTTCTGTAGTATCAGTGTGAAGGTCTTGCTTTGTTGCTTACTTTTCAGCATGGCCCGGATTACTCCAGAGCCCAAGCACAGGCTGCACTTAAAAGGGCATCTGAGCAATGGCTATGAGGATGGTAATATCTGTCACAGATTCAGACCAGGGCTCTATCACATTCTTGACTGCATTCAATCTTCCATCTCTAAGAAAGGGGCTGCCTCATAGGAGCCAGTGGGAAACAACAAATGTCAGAGGTGTTTATTTCTGCTTGGAAGAGAGTTTTCTGGACAAAAGCCTCCCAGCTAACTGTCGAGACAGATTCCCAGGCAAGAAGTCTACTGACTGGCAGCAAGGTCCTGTTGCTGGCCATCCATGAGTGACCAGAATGTAACAATATAACATGGACCAAGAAAACCAATTCAAAGCATACATTATGATACTGTCGGGCCTCATCATAGACACAGCCCCACTTAAGAATGGCTGGGAATGATTTTCATTCTTTTAACATTATCATTGTGATTTTAATATTTTTAATTGCCTTAATTACTATTATTAAAGTTGGAGGCAAGGACGATTTAACAATTCAGCTGCAAAGGTGACATCAAAATGAGCTCAATATAAGTTTTCAATTTAGTATGCAAAAAAGCATTAGCAATAATGAAAGGTATCCCCCACTTCTATTGGCTCTTTGATTTTCATTATTTGATAATAACTAATTCATTTTCAACCATCCTTCATCCCATAGCTTCATTTTTTTTAAGTTAAAGGATGAAGGAAGGGTAAAACATTTGCACTGAGAAGTGATTCATCCTCCAATACCTGTCAATGTAAGACACGAAGGCAATGTCAAGTGATGCAGTCACTCAAGGGCTAGACTCAGAGTCAGGAGGATGCGAGTTTGAATCCTGCCTCAGATACTTACTAGCTGTATGAACCTAGGCAAATCACTTAACATCTCTAAGCCTCCATTTTCTCATCTGTAAAATAGGGATAATAATAGCACCTACCTCACAGAGTTGTGAGGATCAATTAATATGCATCAAGTGCTTTCCTAACTCTAAATGCTAATTGTGATGTTGAAGATGAGGATGCTGAGGATGACGATGATGACAACAAGGAGAATTCTCAGGCCTCAGAGGCTTTTATAGTATTCCAAGAAGGAACTGAGAATGCTACAATATTAAACCGATGTGTATAAAAGAAAATACTTCCATTTTTCCCCATCACTTAATCAATAAGCATTTATTAAGTACCTGCTGTATGCCCGGAACTGGTGATACAAATATGAAAGAAAGTGAGATAGGCCCTGCCCTCCAAGAGATTATATTCTATATTTAATTCTTGTTGCAGAATTGACACCAAAACATGAGGTATGACAACATGATAATTACATAGCAGAAGAGGGAAAGACCAATATCACAGAATCTCAGAACAGGAAAGGACCTCAGGGTCCATTTGTCCAATTTACATCTGAGTCAGAAGACCTTCTTTTTCGGTCAGCATGCCTGACAAGTAGTCGGCCAGCCTCCATTTGAAAACCTTCAGTAAAGAGGAATATACCACCTCCTAGAGCACTCCATTCCACTTCAGGGCAGATGCAATTACTACAAAGGTTTTTCTTATGCCAGGCCAAAACCTGCCTTTCTCTAACTTCTCCCATTAGTCTTAGATTCATTTCCATCTAAAGCAAAGAAGAACAAATCTAATACTAGACCGACGACTCAGTGGACAGAAATGGATTTGGAATGAGGAGTTGAATAGCTGTGTGACTTTGGCCAAGTCACCTAACCACTACTGACCTCAGTTTCCTCAACTGCAAAATGGAAATAGCATTTTACTTACCTCCCACGGTTGTTGTGAGGATGAAATGATCAACATTTAACATATGTAAAGCACTTTGCAAGCTTTAAAACACTATATAATGTTGTTGTTATTATTCTGATGATCTCTTCCACATTATTTCAAATACTTGGTGAGAGCTACCATGCCCTCTCTTCTCATCTAGTGTACCAAATCTTCTATCCTTCAGGCTAAACATCTCCAGTTCTTTCAACTGATCTTTGTATAGCATGATTTTACTTCTCTCCATTACCATGGTTGCCTCTCTGTACATCCCTCAGCTTGTCAATTCCCTTCCTAAAATATGGTACCTACAACCAAACATACTACTCCAGCTACAGTCTGAACAAAGTAGAGTTTAGTGAAACCACAAACTCCTTCATTTTGGACACTTTGTTTCTATTAATGAAGCCTAAAAATTATGTCAAATTCTTTCTGAGGGGAAGAAGTGAGCTTTCATATTATACTATTAATTCATTTAGCTTGGAATCTACTGAAATCCCCATGTCTTTTTCACAGAAAAAGTACTTGCACTCTCACCATCTGTTCATGTGCAGTTGGACTTTTTAGCCTACATGTAGGACTTTCCCACTTGTTCCCATTAACTTTAAATTATTGAGAAATTGCTTTTGACTCAATCTAAGGAAAAACTTCCTAATGATTAGAATTTTGCCAAAATGGCATATACTGTCTTATCGGTGGGGAAAGAGGAAGAGGAAATAAGTCACCAAGCAGAGGATGCACAAGTGGTAGATGGATGGCTACTTATCACTGATGATAATAAATGGGATTCTAGCTCAGGTATGGGTTGGACAGAATGACCTCTGAGTTCCTGGAGAATCTACAATTACAAATTCCTGTTATTTCCTTACCTGGAGCAAGAGGAAACTTATTGTATGCTGTGATTTGTGATTGATTTCCAAGATCTTAGAAGTGCCTCCCATAGAAAATAATAGAAAAATCTACTTGTTTCCAACTGCCATATTACTCATTGATCATGATTCATTTTTAGTTGTTTTTTTTTAATCTGGAGTTAGAACTTGGCAGGTGGTAAATCTATACAAGATTAAAAGGATATGAACAAGACCTTCATCATGGCTATAGATTGCATCATGAAGTTGATCTTCCAAATATAATAACTTTTCACTTATGGCTTCACATTTTTCTCTCAGTTCTAGAGAAATAATGTAAGATTCCTGTCAAAAGAAAAAAGAGAAAGGTCACTTATTCATTATGTATTGCACTGGGGGAAGCATCTCCTGAAAATGTTTCACCGTCTGGCACATTATAGGAGACTTTCCAATAAAACCAACTTTTACACCTCATCTGGATCTTATATTTAGTCAGTCTGTCTCACAATAAACATTTATTAAGGGCCTACTAAGTGCCAGGCACTCTGTGCCAGGCTAAGTGCTGAGGATTCAAAGACAGGTAAAAGAATCCTTGCTTTCAAGGAATTCATAGTATAATGGGGAAGACAGCATGCAAAAAAACCTATACATATATATACACATATATATACACATATATATACACATATATAAGCTATTTATGGGATAAATTGAAGATAATGAATGGAAGGAAGGCACTAGATTAATAAATTCATAGGATGTCAGAGCTAGATAAGAACTTAGAGATCACTTAGTCTTAAATCCTATTTCTTTTTCATAGTCTTAGTATTCTTATCCAGGAATTTTTCCATATGAATTTAAAGATTCTATCCAATTCTTTGCATTAACCTGTTACTATTCTGATTGGTATTACATTAAATCTTTAAATTAGTTTGTGAAATTTTGATATTTTTAACAAACATGCTTGACCTAACTCCATTTGTTCAACTCTTCCTCAATTTTTGTCAAATTTTGAAGTTGGCTTTGCATAGGAATTTGATCTCGTATGTCTTGATAAGTTAATGTCCAAATAATTGACATAATCATTTTCATAAAGGACATTTCTCTTAGTAACTGTTTCTGTGGACTGTTGGTTGCGGCACACAGAAATGCAGATGCTTTTTGTGTATTTATACCTCCTTTTCCATTTAATAACATGATCAGACCTATGCTTTAAGAAGCTCCACGGAGAATGGATTGAAAGGAGCAGTGGGTGAAAGACTTGAGGAAGGGAGACTAATTAGAAAGCTATTACAGATGTGGCTCCAGCTGAGCAGTGATAAGGGCCTGAACCTGAGTGGTGGTTGTGTGAGAGGAGAATAGGACATGACTTACAGTAGATATTGTGGAAGTAGACTTGACGAGACATAACAACTGATTAGATGTGTGGGGCAAGAGTAAGAGTGAGAAGATAAGGATGACTTCGAGACTGTGCAAATGCATGACTAGAAACAGGGAAGTTTGGGAGAGGGATAAGTTTTAGGGAAAAGATAGTTTTTCTTTGGATATATTGAGTTTGAGATGTCTTTAGGGCAGCCAGTTGAAAAGGTCCAGCTGATATTGTAGGACTGGAACTCAAGAAAGAGTTTAGGGCTGGGTCTATAGGTCTGGGAGTCATCTTCAAAGAGATGATGATTAAATCCATGGAAGCTGATGAGGTCACCAAGAGAGAGTACAGAGAAAGCAGAGAAAAGAACCTTGAGGCATATTCATAGTTAGGGAGAGTAAGAGGGGACAACTAGCCAACAAATGAGTTAGAGGAACAGTCTGACAGGTGGTATGAGGAGTAAGAGAATAGTATCACAAACATGGAGAAGAAAATACATAGGAGCAGATGGTAGTCAGCAGTCAAATGCTGAGAGGTCAAAAAATGAATATTGAGAAAAAGATACCATATTTGGCATTTCAAAGATCATTGGAACTAGAAATAACTTCAGTTCAGTGTTGAGGCTGGAATAAAGTTCACAAGGGGTTGAGAACTGAGGGAGAAGACAGTCAATTGAGACAATGAGAGTAGAAGGATTTTTCTAGGAATTTGGCTACAAAAAGGAGGAGAGATATAGAATAATAGCTTGAATGGACAGTAGAGAATAAGGAGTTTTTAAGGATGAGAGAGACACAGTGTATCTGCAGGGAGTAGGCAAGGAGCCGATAGATACGGAGAGATGGGAATTTAGGGATGAGGCAGTGGATAGGTAGAGGGTAAATGCAGGATGATTGGCCTTGGTGAGGAGGAGGACCACCTCCTCATCAAAGGCTGAAGTAAAGAAGGAAAGGGTTGGGGATGATACCAAGGGGTTGATACATAGAGTAGTGGAGAAGATAGAATTTGTGATGAATGGCCTGTATCTTCTCAGTAAAGCATGACGTTAAGGTATTCTGTTGAGAATTAGGTGGAGGGAGGGATGTACAAAGGCTTGAGGGGAGAAGAAAGTTTGGAAAAGACTCTGAGAGGCATGCAATAGAAAACCAGTTCGAGAGGAGTAGAAACATTGCCTTGTTGAAGTGAGGGCTCAGTTTAAATTCAGTAATATAAATTAGTAGTGAACCAAGTTAGCTGTGTAATTTCTGCTGCAGCACATGAGTAACATCAGAAGAGATGTATGGTTAGAGGAATCCAAGTTTGAACTATAATCTGGCAATGGAGAAATGATAATGGGACAAAAGGAAGAGGCATTTGAGAGTAGGGGACACTGATTAACCGTAGGGACACGATTTGGAAGGAAGAAAGATGAAGCTAGGGATGGTAGCCTGGAAGAGTATTGAAGGGCAGAAGGACTGGAGTTCCTAGTAGGGATGGAGAATTAATTTGGAAGGAGGGGATCATAGGCAGAGATGGAATGATAGCAGACTATGGCCAGATAAATCTCAGGATTCTTGATTATGGAAGTGGAACATTTGTGTGTAATTGTGAAATCAACAGAACGTGGCCATTTCTGTGTATGCCTGTTATTGAGTGAAGGAGTAGGACCTAGAAACCAAGGAGACTGAGAGAAGAGTGATAGGGCCTGAACTAGGGTAGTGGCCACCTGAGAAGAAAAAAAAGAGGGATGCAAGAAGTGTCATAGAAGTAGGCAGCTAGATGGAGCAGCAGATAGAATGGAGTTTAAATGCTAGCTATTAAGTGGAATTGAAAAGTCTTGACAACTAATTGGATAATTGGGCTGAGGGAGAATGAGAGGGCACCAGAAAGTCAAATAGGAGTCAGACTATCAAGGCTTAAAAAGTTCTGCCGAGGATTTTGCATTTTATCCTAAAAAGAACAAAGAGTCGCTAAAGATTTTTAATCAAAGGTGTGAGGACAGATAGAAGGAAGAGTAAAGAATGAATCAGAAGTCATGAATCTGGATGATGAGAAGGATGGTGTAACCTTGACGGAAATAGGGAAACTTAAGAGGGGAAGTTAATGAGTTCTATTTTGGAACATTGAGTTTGTGATGCCACTTAGAAATTCAAGTGGAGATATCCAGCAAGCAGTTGGTGATGTGGTACTTGAGTTCCAGAGATTAGGACTAGACTGGGGAGCCATCTAAGGAGGGATAATCATCCTGCCTACAGTTTTGCTGCTACTCACACATGACATTCCATCTCTGTTTCTGTGCCTTTTCACTGGCTGTCCCCAATGTCTGGTATAAGCTCCTTCTTCAAATCCACCTCTTGGAAACCCTAGCTTCCTTCAAAATTCTGCTCAAAAATCATCTCCTTCATGAGGCATGAAGGATGAGGCATGCCTCATCCCCAGTTTCTAGGACCTCCTATCAAAATTACCTTGTATTTACTTTGTATATATTTACCTTTGTACATGTCTTTCCATGATCCCCCTCCTCTAATCTTATATTAATAGTAAGATTCTTAGGGACAGGGATTGATTTTTGTCTCTGTGTATCCTCAATATTTATCACAATGTGTGGTGCACAGTAGGCACTTAATAAAGGCTTACTGAATTTAATTGACAAAGTATAAACAGTTCTAAGGGCCAAGCAATGTGCAGTTTCCATTGGCCAAGACATATGATTTTTGAAAAGGGTTTTTTTAATCACGAATTTATAATTATGCCTTGATATAACATCAAACTTGTAGCTTCAATATTCCAAATTCTTTTTTCCAATACGTCCGGTAGCTTTTCAGGTACCTTCAAGGTCAAGAATAATCTTTTGACCAGAAGCTAGAAAGAAACTCAGCAGGGACAACAAATTTCATTCAATACTATCCAATCCCCAAACTCATTTTTATAGAAGTAATATTACTTAGTTCTTATGCAGGTAAATATTCTCCTTTAAGGAATTTTGGTCAGTTTCGAAATAGCATCAAGAGAAAATATCTGAGTGATTTGGTTACTGAAGCGCTGTGACTGTGAACAAATTGGTAATCGAATCGCTAAGAAGGTTTTTCAATACATCTGTTATATACCTAAATATTTCAAAAGAGTAGAAAAGGAAGGGTCAGGGAACAAACATTTATACAGAGCTTATTATGTGTTAGGCACTTTACAAATATTCTTTCTTTCAATCCTCCCTACAACTCTACAAGGTAGGTGCCATTATCATTTTCCCCATTTTAAAGCCAAAGAAACTGAAGCTGAGGTTCAGTGACTTATCCAGGTTCACAAAGTTAGCAAGTGTCTGAAGTTGGATTTGAACTCAGATGCTTCTGACTCTAAATCCAATGCTCTATCCATTGAGCCACCTAGCTACAGTCATTAGACATATGACCCAAATGAGTTCCCAAGAGAATGACAGTATTTCAAAGTGAACAAGTCATAGAAACCTAGACCAAATAAACAAGAAATGCTAAACCATCCATATTTGTTGTTCAAAGGAGCCTCTTTAAAATTGGAATTACTTCATTAAAGCTCCAAACCAGTTCCAAGTGGCAGTTTTCTAAGACACATTACTTGTCTGAGAGGAAAAAAAAATATTTACGTAGAACCATAAGCTTAAGCTTGTATTTACTTCCCCTCCTACTTCATATATCAAAAGAAACCTTGAGGGTAGCTTGCTTTGATGGGTAAAAGCTACATATATATGTATACACACATATATATAATATACATATAAAATTATTTCTTTTTCATCTTCCCACTAACCTTCAGAAAAGTAGTCTGCATTTTCTAGTCAAGATGATGGAAGAATGAAAGTTTCAAAGGGAGCTAGGTTCTTTGTATACTCCTTAAAAAGAAAGAACTATACCATAGTACAGAACAATGGCTAAAAATCCCCATGAGAAAATAAAAATCAACTCATTAAAATTAGCAGAGTGACAATATAATTTTTAAAGGCAGTACAGAGAACAACTGAATTAACTATAGTTTCAGAAGTAACACAAATAGAAAAAGAAACAATGCAAGATTATGCTAAGAGATATTCTCAAGTGGATAAAGTAGGACAAACCTCTTTTTTTTTAACTTTTAAAGTCTTTCATATCTTGGCTCCAGACTACCTTTCCAGTCTCAGTGCACATTACTCTTTCTCTCACATTTTGTGATCCAGCCAAACCAAGGCAATCTCTTCCACAAACATGGCGCCCCAGTTCCCATCTCTGTGCCCTTGTGCTGACTCTTCCTCATTCCTGGACTGCACTTCTCCCTCACTTCTACCTCATTAAATCCCTCTCTTTCTTCAAGGTATAATGTAGCTCAAGTACCACCTTCTACAAGAAGCCTTTTGCCATTTCTAGAACCTTCCCTCTCAAATTAATTTCTATCAAATGTTGTATTTATGTCTGTTTTTCTCTCTAAATATATTTTGCATATAATTATATATGTGCTTGCTGTTTCCTCCATTAGAATATAAGTTCCTTGAGAGTAAGGATTATATCATTCTTCATATTTATATTTCTAGTTCTGGTACTTAGCACCTAAGAGTTCTGGTACCTAAGAAATGCTTGTTGCTTGATTGACAAATATTTTAATAAATTAATAATTATCACTAATAATAAAACCATAAGACCAACTTAGAGAAAAGAGATTTTCAGGAAAGTAAAAAAATGCATAAAAAGTCAAATTTAAAGTTCTAAGAAAAAAAAAGATGGAGAGGAAACAGTAACAAACATCTCCAATATGGGGAATATAATAGAAAACCTGAAAAAAATGCTATAGGAACAATCAATGATCAACTTGCTATAATATCATAGGGAAAGGAAATGGAGACACAAAAAAAAATTGTTGAACTATCCAAAGAGCTAGATAACACCAAGCAAAAGACAAAAAGATAAGTTAAGACAAATCTCAGAATTACTGACATTCCAGAAAATTTAGAAAAACAAGAATTTGGACCTGATATCAGAGGCAGGCAATCATCAGAGAACTTCCCAGAATTAGCAAGATGAATCTTTGACACACAGAATCCACATGACCCCCAATACAAAAGAATACCAGATTGTAATGACAAGAGGAAAATAATTCAAATTTCCAAGAGATAGAAAATATTTAACAAGGATCATTAAACAAGATTATAGTAAACTAGGCAACCAAAATTAGAAGGAAAGCAGAAAGGTGGGATATAATAAAGCTGTCAGTGTTTCTGATAAAGGCCTCATTTCGCAGGGGCAGAGCCAAGATGGCAACTGGAAAGCAGGGACTGGCTTAAGCTATACCCCAGGTCCCTCCAAACACCTGTAAAATAATGGCTCTGAACAAATTCTAGAGCTGCGGAACCCACAAAATAGTAGAGGGAAACGAGTCTCCAGCCCAGGACAGTCTGGATGGTCGCTGGGAAGGGTCTATTTCACAGTGCTGGGAGCAGAGCACAGCCCAGTGTGAGCTATGCCAGGACCAACCAGACCAGGAGTCTGGCAGAGCAGGCCTTAGGGCCATGAATCACTGGGCTGTGGCACTTGCCAGACTTCTCAACCTACAAATGCCAAAGACAACAGTGCAGATTAGTGGGAAAACTGCTGGATCGGGGAGAGAGAGAAGTGCACAGTCCAGCCTGAAACCCAGGGGCAGCGTAAGTGGCAGAGTAGTGGCAGGAGCAACAGGAAGCTCCTGTGGAAGCAGGAGGAAGCTCCTGCAGCCACTTCCAGAGCTGCAGCTGAGGCTACTTCTGGCCCCAGGGCCACATAGTGGGAGGAATCAAGCAGCAGATCAGAGTGGGAGTGCAGCGATTGCTTTGCTTGTACAGAGGCAAGGTTTTTTGCTTTGCCCTGCTTGGTGGTTCTTGGGGAAGGAGGAGCATTGCTGTGGGAGAGCTTGCAGTGAAGTAGCTCTGAAAACAACAGCATAGCCCCTAAAGCTTGGGACAAAGTACTCTAGACACTAAAGGCACTCATACCCTGACAAAAAGCTCAAGGATCAAGTAGTTGGCTGGGAACATGAA
>JAQQSZ010003296.1:0-14488 GCA_028646595.1 Phalanger gymnotis
GAAGCCGGAAGCTGCGGAAGCAAGAAGCTGCGGAAGCCGGAAGCTGCGGAAGCAAGAAGCTGAAGAGGCAGGAAGCTGCGGAAGCAGGGCTTACCCGAGTGCGAGCAGGAACGTGAGGCCAGTAAAAATGATTTGGCTAAATACTATCTTGTTTTTCTGTGGCCTCCTGGTTACTCTTGTGAGGTGGGCTTTCTGGGCCTGGAGTCTTTTTGTCAATATGTCGGAATAGGGAGGCTGGTTCACGGTTCTGCCGCGGTGGGGCCTAAATAAATTTCTTGTTGTTTTCTCCTTAGAGAATCTCTCATACCTTGTGATTTCGAACCATTCAAACATATACATGATTATATTTGAGATTATAAATTCAGCCTTCCTACTACACCATAGTAACTTTCTACGGGGAAAGTTTTTTCTTCTGTTATTTTGCTCATATTCTCAGTCTATTAGTTGACTTTTAATTCTCTATTAATGTAGGACTGTGGTTCCAGGTTAGAGAGCAAACTGTCCCAAGCTTGAAGTGTTCTGTGCAGTTGTTTTCAGAGATACTTCTAGGGATATGTAAGTTTTCAATTCTTCCAAGATGGTATGATCTAAGGAAATGAGTATTTACTACTCTCCTGGCCCATGCTCTGGTCTGTGAGTCACCATAAGCACACTTTTTTTTTGCCCTGGAACTGTGAGGAGGGTTCTCCAATGTGACCTCAAGTTTCACTATGCTAGTGCTACTCCTCATTCTGGGACTCCTCATTCTAGGACTGTAACCTGGATCCGAGTATGGGCAAAGCAACAGATTCCAGCCTCAGTGCTAGCAAAAAAGACCCCTGTAATTTCCTGACTAGTTGTTCAACTCTCTTAGTGTTTGTGGGCTGAGAGCTCTGGAAGCAGCTGCTAAGACTTCTGCTGCTGCTGCTGCTGCTGCTGCTGCTACCACTGTTGCTTCTGATTCAGTCACTCCCAAGGCCTGCTCCTGTTTTGCTGGGCCAGATGTGCTCTGGACTATGTTCCACTCTCACCCAGGTGTGCCAGACCTTTCCTGCTGACCTTCAAAGTTTTCTTTGGCATCTGTAGGCTGAGAGGTCTGGAAACCACCACTGCTGCCAGTGATTCAGTCCCCTGAGGTCTGATCTGGGTTTGCTGGGGCCTGGTCTGCAGCACTCCTCTGTCACCCTGGTGCAACAGACCTTTCCTGCCAACTTTCCAAGTTGTCTTGGGCTTGGAATTTGTATCATTCTGTATTTTTGTGGGTTCTGCTGCTCTAAATTTTTAGAGTCATTTTTATAGGTATTTGTAAGGTTTAGCGGCTCAGGCAAGTCCTTGTCTTCATACTGCCATCTTGGCTGTGCCTTGTATGGAATTTCTGAGTAGCCTTTAAGCTCTTGGCCTCATTTTTCTTAGCCCTAAACCATATTTTCTAACACATATTGTTCTGCTTCCCTATGTTCTGGCTCTAAACTAAGAAATTCCAAACTTGTTTAAAAATGTTGATAATATCATATTTATACCTCTATCTGTCTTTCTAGAAAGAAGAAACCCCCTTACTCACTGCTGACCCTAGTAATACCTTTGAAATTCTTTAATCAGAACCTTGGAAGGAAACCCTTTCCCACTCAAACTAAATATTTATCTTCTTATCTCTAGGATTGGGTAATTTTCTTCACCTCGAAGTATATTGAACTTTCTTTGAGCTAAAATTCAGCCATAACCCCCAAATAACCCTTTACTACTTCCACTAGATTTTTCTAACCTATCTGTTTGGGATATTCTGGGGCTTGAACTATGATGCTTGACTAGGAAATGCTACTTTTGATTAGTAGTTTCTACCCTTATCTATTTAATTGTAGATTTCTTTGCATTGAGTTAATCAAATATTAAATTTAGAAGGGCTTATTGAGTTGATACAATTTCTAACTCCCACCTTAATTTCATAAAACTCCAATTACCTTAAATAGAGGCATTTTTGCTTATGCATATAAGCAATGCAAGATGAAATGCCAAAATATCCTATGAATTCATGTTTCTTGTTGCCTTTAGACAAACAATAAAACCAGTTTCCCTGACTTTTTTTGTCTGTATCTCTAAGGAAAACCTGTGGGCTCTCCTTTTATTTAAGTAAAACTCTTTTATATTGTCTGGTTTGATTTACAGTAAGAATGTCACTATTGGTATAATTCAGTTCCTTAAGTAGTATGTCAAGTTACTGCTTTCTGGATAAGAATCTTACATTTAAAGTATGAAGAATTAAGTTAATGTTTTAGGTTGTCTACAAACTATGACTTTCAAGAACCATCTACCCTTTTTTTATTCTAATTTGCTTCTGTTACTACAGTAATAGAAAGGAACTTCACAGTACTGTATAACATTTTGCATTTTTCTTTTCTTTGAAGCTTGCCAAGGCCTAATAATTCAACACAATATTGACTATTGATAATAATCTTATCTGAAGCTAATTGGATTGAGGCTCAGAAAGCAGATGCAATTTGTCTCCAAGACCTTTCTCGAAGCTCTGTGCTTTTGTGTCAAAATCCTTTACTCTAGGATCATCTTCATGCCACAATGAGGTATTGGAACAAGACATGAAGTCTTACTTTTAATTTTGATTGAGTCTTTAATTTCATTGGTATAAATAAGGAGCTGCCTATAAGGAAACTCTCTATGTCAATACAGGCCAGCATCTTCTCTTTCCCTTACTGTGTTGGTGAGTAACTGAGAAACTGACTTGCATAGTATCACATAGGCAGTACTTGAGCCCATGACTTCCAAACTTTGTGGTCAGCTATCTGTTCACACTGTGCCAACTTACACGAGACTATAAAAGTAATATGTAAATGTCAGTTCCCTTATGGATATCTTCTTTTTCACACATTCTACCCCATCGTTTTCTTTTTTGTTGCTGTTGTTTAGAAAACATTACTCTACTTTGAGAAATATTCCTATAATCGTGCTTTTTCTTCAGGACCGTTCTCTACACCAGTGGTATCAAACCCCAATAGAAATGGGGACCATTAAACCACACCTAAGCACCCCCCCACCGTGGGCTTCATACTGACTAGGAAACCTCAAATCACCTATGTTTTGTTTATTTTATTTGTTTGTTAAATATTCCCTAGTTACATTTTAATCTTTCTCAGGTCTCACTCAGGAGTGCTGAGGAGGACTGTGTGTTTGACACTTCTGCTGTATGTCATGGCATTGTCACAAACTTTAGGACAATGCCACTGACTCAGTTCCTATCCTGGTTCACGATTCACAGAAACTAAAAGTTTCTTTCCTCCAGAAATAGTAAAGGCAAAGCATTGTGGGTCATGATTCATCCTCTTATGAAGCACTACCAGGCTTTACAGAATTGAAAAAAGCTACCTTATTTTTAGGATTTAAGTGTTTAATCCAGGATTAAAGTATGTCCCTCCACCAAATCTTTTTACTTTAATAATTCTACTCAGTGCTATAAAAGACAGATGAACTTACTTTCTTCACTTAGGAACTACTCTTACTAAATCAAATTCTTAGTTCTGGGGATATCTATGGAATCTAACAATGTCATAGTTAGAAGGGACCTCAGAGGCTATTGAGCCCAACCCCTTCATTTTATGAGTGAAAAAGTTGAGTAGAGTGGTAAAGTGCCTTGCCCAAGTCACACCATTAATGTCCTATCTACTTTGTAATGATGTCTTGCTTCTTTCCCTCTTGTCAAACTTGAACCTAAACAACCCTTATTCAAAACATCTGTTCTCAAGATACCCATACAACCCTGGGAAATCTTCTGAGACAACATTTGTTAAACTCCTGACCTATAACATTTCTTTAGAATCTCTGTTAATTGATCTGAATACCAGGTGACTCAGGAAGAGACCTGCTCATTCTTCCCCTCACTTGTTCTTTGGTCAGATGACCCTTCTCATGACAGGGGCAAACAGTACTTTGAAAGGTAGTGCTGGACATTTATTAGGGATCGCCTGTGTAATACCTTGAATATCTCCCCCTCCCCCACCTCTGTCAATATTGTCCCCTCCACATCTCATCCAAGCCCAGCAATCTTTTGCCCTGGATATATGGTTTTTGGCCCATGAGCATTACATGAGCTCTGAATCCAAGGCCATCTTCTCTTATTCCAGAATTTCCTCTAATTTAGCATTATATTGATTAAAATGGGCACTCTGAAATTCACATCCTCAATCAAGATTATTTGTCAGTGCACTGTACCAGAGTACTTTTCACTAGCCAGGAAATTTACTCCTTGAAATTCCCATTCCAAAATATCCCTCCCCAGCCCCCCACTCCCCCTCCCCCCAACCTCTCAAATCAAAGAATCCTCTGCTGGGCAACAGCTTGATATATGCCCAGTGACTAAATTTTTGGTATTTGTATGTTTGGTGATTAATGTTTATAAAATCTTAAGAAAATGTTTTAATATTATTTTTACTGATAGCTATGGTTTTACATGTTCATTGTTCATGAACACATCCCCAGACATACTCTTATCCAGTGAGCCATCCCTTGCAACAAATATTTTTAGAAAAAAATGAAAGCAAACAAAAAGCAACGACTATATCGGCCATATCTAAGGGTAAACAATAATTTACACTCACAGTCATCCACTTTTTCAAAGAGAAGAGAATGAGTCCACTTTCTCATCTTTTGTCTGAGGGTGGGTGGATCAATCTTTGCCGTTAAAATTACCCAGTATTTCTTGAAACATTAAGAAATAATCAAAATGATGGCTAAGAAGAAAATTTATTTTACATGACTTCACATGTATAATTGATGTATTGTTTTCCTCTTCAATAGATGGGGAGCGACTAGAGGGAGAAAAAGATTTGAAACTCAAAATTTTAAAAAGAATGTTAAAGTATATTAGAAGTTTTTAAAAAGTAGTCAAACTATTACTCCTTTTTATACAGTATCCCAAGTCTTACTATAGTTTTATGATTTAGTAGCTTAAAAGTACACTAAGATTTTTGGAACACTCCAGATTTACAATGATACTATATTTTCACTGAACTACTCTTTGAATGTTTATTGTTAGATTTATAATTAATAGGCCATTTTTCTTTAACTGTTATTCTCAGTAACTACTGGTATAGATTAATTATTCAGTTTAAACAATAATCTTTCTATTTGCCCCGACATCTTAAAGACTTTTAAATTTTATCCCTTTTGAAAATAGTCAAGAAAAGTTTCCATGTTGAGCTCTTTGTTGAGGGAAGGCAGCATGTGACTTCTAGAAGATTTATCATCTCAGGAGCCAGCTGTCTTATCACTATTCATACACCTCGACCCTGACAAGCACTATATTTCTGAGCAGCTCCTGTCTTGCCACCTTGGCCACTGCATGCACTACAAAGAGCATTTTTGCTAAGTTGCAGTTTGGTAGTCTTGCCATTATAAAAGATCTTCTAAAGACACCTTGAGTGGATGCATCATGTCCTTGCCTCTTCTTCTACCATTTCGTCTTCTATTTTGATTACCCATAAAATCAAACAATCCTCCACCAAAAATGTGAGAAAAAATATCATCCATGCCACTGCATCCACCATTACCTTCTCGAAGACCTTGTTCTCCATATCGATCACATGACTCCCGTTTCTCAGGGTTTGATGAAACTTCATATGCAAAACTTATTTCTTTGAATTTGTCCCCTGCGTTTGGATTCTTATCAGGATGGTATTCCTTGGCCAACTTTCTATAAGCCTTCTTCAGCTCGTTCTTGCTGGTGCCTGGAGAGACCCCGAGTATGTCGCAGAGCTTCGTATAGGCAGAGGGCGCGAGACGGTAGAAAGCGGCAGCAAACCGCGGCCCTCGAGAGGCGGCAGCGGCAGCAGCTGAGAAGGAGAAGCAAGAGGAGAACCTCTAGAAGATTTAGGTTTAAATACATTCTCTTACATATTCTAGTTGTGTAGACTTGATTAAGTCATAACCTTTCTGAACATCATCTTTGTCTATAAAATGGGACTCAGTTAATAAACACTTATCCATTACCTACTTTGTGCCTGGCACTGTGTGAATCCTAGAGATACAAATACAAATAAAAAGAAAAGCAGTCCCTGTCCTCAATGAGCTTCTAATCTAATGGGGGAAGACAACACACACAAGGAAGCCGAAATGTTTGGGGGTGTAGAGAGAAAGTCTTTGGCACAATGAGCATGATGGGGAAGTCCAGTGAAGCTGAAGAAGGTGAGCTCACAGTCCTGTGCCACTTCCTAAAGTGGAGAATTTGGAGCTCATGGTTCTTCCCTCCAATCAGAGGTGATACCAAACCTAATTCAATTCCAGGGTGATGAAATTTCCTAGTAATGAAATTACTAACATAGGATGGCATAATGAAGTCCAAAAGTAGTGGAGTTAGTTGAAAGGAAGATCATAATAACATCTACCTCAGGGCTGTTATGGGGATCAAATGATATGCACTGTATTAAGCAATATAAAATGTGACTTCTTATACTGCCACTTCCACTATTATTTTATGGTTTGTTTACATGATCTCCATGAAAGGTAAAGATTATAGTGTTGAGGTTACTCAGGGGTATGCTGTAAATTTTTAACAACTGGCTCTTTGAAAAAAAAGTGTACGAGCAGCATGCTTTTAATAAATTTTCTCCATCACTTAAGTCTAGAGTGACAATTAAAAAAAAACAATATATCAAGCCTTGATTTGTAGTGTTTACTGATTTCTGTGCTGGTAAGTACTCATGCTAAAATTTTAACAGTTAGCTCTCTCAAGCCATTTCCAGCTGCCTCCAGCCTACCCTGCCCTGAATTCTCCAAGGCAGTGCCAGTTGATCAAAATTGCTCGCAGGTCCTCCTATGCAAGAACAGATTTGAGGCTCGGGTGATCAGTTGCATCATATCTGTCATCTGAGGATCAGCTTAGCTAAGTTCTCAGAAGCTCATGACCAAATTCTATGGAGGGTTATGACATTTTCAGCCATGGTCACTATTAAATACCACATACTAAGTTAAAGAAAGATTGTGATCTTCCCAATAAAGTGAGTATCCTCCTGTAGGAAATCACCAAACTTTCAAGTCTTGAAGATGAACTGTTGCTTACCTTAAAGGTAAGCTCAAATGAGACATGGGGAGTGAAGATTGGCACCCTACCAAATACATTATATAGAAAAGTTGTCTTTCCTAGTCATTGGGCCCCAAAGAGTGGAATAATCATAGCCTATTATGGCATTTATGTGGTAGTACTAGGTGATATCAAGAAGAATATAGCCATTATAGAGCTGAGCAGGTATGGTATATTTGGGAGGAAACAAATTGAAGATAGCCTCTTATAATGTACAAGAGCATGATGGGATCGAATTTTGAAATACTTGAATTTCAGGTCATAAATGGTCCTTTTCTGTGACTACCAGAAAGGTATAAACATTTAAGACCATTTGTGGGAGAAGTAAAAGCAAATACTTAGTGCCCATTCAAAGAAGTGACTTCAGACACAGATTTTCTACAAGAAAATGCACATGGGAATGGAAGTGGGAGACCTAGCAAGGTAAGAAGAATTAGCTACATGTACATGTTTGGATAAAGACTATGTTTTAAGAAACATAGTCATATCTATTCACATTTATTGAGTAAAAAATAATTGCTCAAATTTCTAGGGAGCATTAGCGTAAAGAAGTCCTGTATGAGGCAGAATGTCAAGGACAGGCCTTGCCTTCAAAGAGCTTACAATTTAATGGCAGAAGATAATACACAAAAGGAAGATGAAAGGGGAAGAGTCAAACCAGGCCTGAAGGCATGATTTTTCATGGAGTAGAAATGAAGCAGAGTTCTTTCAGAAGACAGTGGCTGAACAGACTGAGAGTTGGAGGATTTGGGGTCTAATCCTGTTTTTTCAAGCTGTGTGACCTCAGGGAAACCACTTAGCTATTCTAGCCTCATGAGAGCATAGATAGAGATGCAAGTGACTCATTTAGTCTAACCTTCTCATTTTGCTCATGAGGAAAATGAAAACAGAGAAGCCATTTGCTCAAGGTCACATGGGTAGTAAACTAAAGATCTTGCACTGAAAACCCAGGTCATTTGACAATAAATCCAGTATTATTGACACTAACAACAGCTGGCATTTATATTGCACTTTTAAGGATCACAAATCATATTACATACATCATTTCATTTGATCAATGAATAGGCACTATAGATGAAAAAAACTGAGGTTCAGAAAGGCATGTGACTTGTCTGTAGAAACACAGGCATTAGAGGAGGGGATTTGAATTCCTGTCTGATGACTGTAGGAAGTATAGTATAGGAAGTAGCCCCTGCCCTCAGGCCTGCCTTCAGGGAGTCCAGCCCTTTGGTGGACCTTGCTCATAGGCACAAAAATTAGGATAAAAATGAAAGACACAGAATAAAGCAAAAGAATCATGAAGGACCTACACAACCAAGAAAATGTACCATTATTTACATGGCATATGGGAATGTCTAAATAAACCTAAATTAAGCCAGCCAATTGTCCTGATTGTATAGTTTAGAGATGGTAGAAGTAGGAAAAATTCCAGACTTGAATTTGAGGTGGCTATTTGCTTGCCTCTGTATCAGCTTCACTATCAGCTCCAAAGCAGTAGCACAACTCCTTTTCCTATTCAGTAATCAAAACTATTCTTTTACATTTTGTAATGTTCTCTATCTCTCGTTCAGTCATGAATTCTTCCCTTCTTCACAGATCTGACTATTCCTTGCTCTTCCAATTAGCTTATGTTGTCCCTCTTTCTGTCTAAATCGTGTACCCATCTTGACCTTATCTTGGTACATGGTGTGAGAGATTGGTCTAAGGCTAGTTTGTACTCTATTGTTTTCAAGTTTTGCCAGCAATTTTTGTCAAATAGTGAGTTCTTATGCCAAAGTCTGGGATCTTTGGAGTTATCAAACACTAGGTTATTATGGTAATTTACTACTGTGTCTTGTGTACTTAAACTATTCCACTAATCCACCACTCTATTTTTTGTCCAGTACTGGATAGTTTTGATATATAATATCAAATTATAATATAGATTACAATATAGATTTATAATATAGATTGATATCTGGATGGCTAGGCCAACTTCCTTTGATATTCTTGACCTTTTTTTCTTTCAGATGAAGTTTGTTATTTTTTCTAGCTCTATCGAATCATTTTTGGTAGTTTGATATATATGGCACTGAATAAGTTAATTAGTTTAGGCAAAATTGTCATTTTTATTATATTGGCTCAGCCTATGCATGAGTAATTGATATTTTTCCAGTTGCTTAGATCTGTCTTTATTTACATGAAAATTGTTTTGTAATTGTGTTCATATAGTTCCTGAGTTTGTCTTGGCAGGTAGATTCCCAAATATGTTATGTTGTCTACAGTTATTTTAAATGAAATTTCTCTATCTATCTCTTACTTCTGGGCTTTGTTGGTTATATAAATAAATGCTGATGATTTATATGGGTTTAGCTTATATCCTGAAACTTTCCTAAAGTTGTTAATTATCTCAAATAGTGTTTTAGTTGATTCTCTAGGGTTCTCTAAATATACAATCATACCATCTGCAAAGAGAAATAGTTTTGTTTACTCATTGCCTATTCTAATTCCTTCAATTTCTTTTTCTTTTCTTACTGCTATAGTTAACATTTCTAGAACTATACTGAATAACGGTATTGATAATGGGCGTCTTTCCTTCACCCCTGATCTTATTAGGAAGATTTCTAGCTTATCCCCATTATAGATAATGATTGCTAATGGTTTTGGATAGATACTTCTTATTATTTTAAAGAATTCTCCATTTATTCCTAAGTTCTCTAGTGTTTTGATATGAATGGGTGCTGTATTTTGTCAAAAGCTTTTTCAGTACCTATTGAGATAATCATATGATTTCTGTCAATTTTGTCATTGATATGGTCAATTATGTTGATAATTTTCCTAATATTGAACCAATCCTGCATTCTGGTTATCAGTCCCTCCTGGTCACAATGTATAATCCTTGTGATATATTGCAATCACCTTGCTAATACTTGTTATAAATTTTTGCATAGATTGGGGATGGGAAACCTGTGGCCTCATGGCCACATGTGGCCTTCTAGGTCCTTGGGTGTGGCCCTATGATTGAGTCCAAACTTCACAGAACAAATCCCCTTAATAAAAGGATTTTTTTCTATAAAACTTGGATTCAGTTAAAAGGTTGCCCCCAAGGCCCTAGAAGGCCACATATGGCCTCAAGGCCACAGTTTCCCCACCCCTGGCATAGATATGCTTTAGGGAAATTGGGCCACAATTTTCTTTCTTTGTTTTAGCTCTTCTTGGTTTAGGTATAAGTACCATATTTGTATCATAAAAGGAATTTGGTAGGACTCCTTCTTTGCCTATGTTTCCAAATAGTTTATGTAATATTGGAATTAATTGTACTTTAAATGAATTTACTTGTGAAACCATCTGGCCCTGGGGAATTTTTCTTTTATGGAGTTCATTATTAGCTTGTCCAATTTATTTTTTTTAAGATGGATATTTAGGTATTCTATTTGCTGATCTGTTAATTTAGGCAATTTATATTTTCATAAATACTTATTAATTTCACTCAGATGGTCAGATTAATTGCCATATAATTTATTGGCATATAATTAGGCAAAATATTTCCTAATGATTGCTTTAATTTCATCTTCATTGGTGGTGATTTCACCCTTTTCACTTTTGATTCTGGATATTTGTTTTTGTTCTCTTTTTTTAAGTCAAGTTAACCTATGATTTATTGATCTTTTTTTGTGACACCAGCTCCTAGTTTTATTTATTAGCTCAAGAGTTTTTTTTCTTTTGCTTTCAATTTTATTAATTTCACTTTTGATTTTCAGGTTTCTAATTTGTCATTCAAATGAGGATTTTTAGTTTGTTCTTTTTCTAGCATTTTTAGTTGCATACCCAATTCGTTGATCTGCTGTTTCTCTATTTTGTTGATGTAAGAATTTAGAGAAATAAATTTTCCTCTAAGCACTGAGTTGGCTGCATCCCATAAATTTTGGGATATTGCCTCATTGTCATTCTCTTTAATGAAATTATTGATTATTTCTATGATTCATTCTTTGGCCCACTTATTCTTAGGATTCGATTATTTAGTTTCCAATTAATTTGTAGTCTATCTTTCCACCACCCTTTGTTGAATGAATTTTTTTATTTCAGTATGATCTGAAAAGAATACATTTAATATTCCTGCCATTTTACACTTAATTTTGAGGGTTTTATTCCCCAATACATGATCGTTTTTTGTGTAAGTTCCATGTGCTGCTGCAAAAAAGGTACGTTTCTTTCTTTTCCCATTTAGTTTTCTCCAAAGATCTGTCATATCTAATTTTTCTAATATTCTATTCACCTCCTTATTTCTTTCTTGTTTATTTTTTATTGGCTTTACCATATTCTGAGAGGGGACAGTTGAGGTCCCCCACTAGTATAGTGTTGCTGTCTATTTCTTCCTGTAACTCACTTAACTTTAAGAATTTGGATGCTATACCACTTGATGCATATGTGTTTGCTACTGCTATTACTTCACTGTCTATCATTCATTTTAGCAAGAGGTCATTTTCTTCCTTATCTCTTTCAATTTGGTTTATTTTTCCTTTGGCTTTGTCTAAGATCAGGATTGCTACCTCCTTTTTTTAACGTCACCTGAAGCATAATAGATTCTACTCTAGCCTCTTACATTTACTCTGTTTGTATCTCTCTGCTTCAAGTGTGTTTATTATAAAAAACATATGTCAGATTCTGGTTTTTGATCCATTCTATCTGCTTCCATTTTATGGGATAGTTCATCCCATTCACAGTCACAGTGAAGATTACTAACTGCATATTTCCCTACCTCTTTTTTTTCCTCCTGTATACCTCTGTCTCCTTTTACCCTTTCTTTCCTCATCAGTATTTTGCTTTAGTCTACCACCTCCCCTTGTCTGGCCTCTCTTCTATCAGTTATTCATCTCCTTCCCTCCTACTTCTTTGTTGGGTAAGATAGACTTCTATATTCAACTGATTGTATCTATTATTCTCTCTTTGAGCCAATAAGAATAATGTTCAAATTATGCCCATTGCCCACCCTCCCATCTTTTCTTCCACTGTAATAGGTTTTTTGCTCCTCTTCATATGAAATAATTTACCCCATTCTATCTCTCCCTTATTTCTGCACCTAGTCTACTTCTCTTTCTCATCCTTTAACTTTTTATGTCATTTCCTCAAATTCACCTTATACCTATAACTTCTGTGTATATTCCTTCTAGCTGCACTATTAGTGGAACAATATTTTTTAAAGATTATAGTACCATATTATCATGTAGGGATATAAACAATTCCATTCCATTGAATCACTTATGTTTTCTTTTCCCTTTATAGGCTTCTCTTTGGTCTTGATATTGGAGGTCAAATTTTTTGTTCACTTCTGGTCTTCTCTTTATAAAAGCTTGAGATCCTTCTAGTTCATTGAACGATCCTTAAAGTATTATGCTAAATTTTGCCAGGTAGGTGATTGTTAGTTGCAGTCCTAGCTCCTTTGCCTTCCAGAATATCAATGTTCCATGACCTCTTTTCCCTTTATGTTGCAGCTGCTAAGCTCTGTGTAATCCTGATTGTGGCTCCCTGATATTTGAATTATTTCTTTCTGGACATTAGCAGTGTTGCTTTTCTTGATATATTTTTAAAATTTGGCTATAATGTTCCTTGGAATTTTTATTTCGGAATTTCTTTCCTGAGGTGGTCAGTGGATTTTTTCAATGCCTGTTTTGCCATCTTATTCTGGGATACCCGGGAAATTTTCCTCAACAATTTCTTAAAAGATGCTGTCTAGGTCCTTCTTTCGATTTTGGCTTTTCAATAATTCTGACCTTATCTCTCCTGGATCCATTTTCCCATGAAGTATTTTGTATTTTCTTCTACTTTTTCATTCCATTGAATTTATTTGATTCATTCTTGATGACTCATAGAGTAATTAGTTTTTACTTGCCCAATTTTAACTTTTAAGGAGTTGTTTTCCTCAGTATGCTTTTGTGTTTCTTTTTCCATTTGGCTAGTTCTACTTTTTAAGGAGTTGTTTTCTTCAGTGGATTTTTGTATCCCCTTCCCCATTTGGCCAATTCTCCTGTTTAAGCAGTTGTTTTCTTTTTCCAAGCTGTTGACTCTTTTTTTCATAATTCCCTTGCATCACTCTCATTCCTTTTCCAATTTTTCTTCTACCTGTCTTCTGTGATTTCTAAACTGCTTTTGGAGCTCTTCCACAAGTTCTTTCTTTGCTTGAGACCACTTCCCATTTTTATTTGGGGCTTTGCCCATAGGTGTTTTGACATTGTTGTCCTCTTCTGAGTTTGTCTTGATCTTCCCTGTCACCACAATAACTTTCTATGGTCAGATTCTTTTGTTGTTGCTGTTGTTGTTTGTTCATATTTTTTGACCCTTTTCTTCTCTTTTAAATTTGAGTTCTGCTTCTAGAGTGGAAAGGGCACAATCTCAGTCTTCTTGTGTCAGGGGCTACATGTTGTTCCAAGGCCCACAGGGGACCTTCTTGTCTGGTGCTGTGCTGAATGGATGGGAGGGGGGTGGCTGGCATTTCTGGTGGCCGTAGGAGTCTGGCAGCTTACCTAGTACTGAGCTGGGTCCTAGTGCTGGTTTCTGGTATGTGCTGAGGCCTGTGGGGTATTTTTGTATTTCCCTGGGGCTACACTGAAGCATGTAGATATCTGGCCTGTGGAGGCTCCCTGTTTGTCCAGGGCTATGCTGAAGCACGTGGTGATTTTAAGAGCTGTAGTCTGCCCATTCACATGGTTATGCTGAAGCATGTAAGTGGTCCTAGGATTGGCATTTGCCTGCTCCACTGCACTGGAGTTAAGAATCTCCCACTGGTTTGCTGAGGTGGGGCTTGCTGGGAAGCTTCCTTTCCTGCACTGTGCTTCTCTTTTTACCTGAATGAAACAGACCTTTCCTGTCAATCTTCCAAGTTTCTTGGGCTAAAAGATTGTTTCATTCCATAATTTTGCTGGTTCTGCTGTTCCAGGATTTGCTTTGGGCCCTTATTTTATGGTTGTTTAGATTTCAATATTGGAGAGTTGAGGCAATTTACTGCTTACTCTGGGATATTGGCTCCCAGAAGAAAATAGGATGGAGGGAAATACTCAGATAACAATCATAACTGTGAATGAGAATGGGAGGAGCTCACCCATAAAATAAAAGCAGATAGCTGAGTGGTTTAGAAATAAGAATGTAAAAATATGTCGTTTACAAGAGTCACACTTAAAACAGAAAGACACATGCAGAGTTAAAATGAAGGACTGGAGCAAAATCTAATGTGCTTCAGTTGAAGTAAAAAAGGCAGAGGTAATAATCATGATCTCTAAGAGAGCAAAAAAACAAAAATTGGTCTAATTAAAAGATTAATGAGGGAAACCATAGTATTCTAAAAGATACTATACAGGCAATGAAGTAATATCAAAAGTTTTTATAGTGAATTTCTCTTATGAAAACCTCACTTTTAAAAGATTGAGTATAGGGGGCGGAGCCAAGATGACG
>JAQQSZ010003297.1:0-14488 GCA_028646595.1 Phalanger gymnotis
AGCTCTCCTCAGTTATATCCAGTTTTTGGAGCCCCGAAGGCTTTGACCTCACCCAGGCTGGGTCTGGGAAAGTTCTCCATCCCCAGGATCACATCATATACAAATCAATGACTCCTACTTGTCTCAGTGCTGAGAAATGCTCCAAGACAAAAAGATCCCACTTTATCTGCCCCAGAATCATTAAAGGCACTTAAGAGAAGGAAAGCAAAATGTCCCACCTTAATTAGTATTACATAATAATGTTAATGTTACACCTAATAGGGGTTTGGGCCTGGGGCTTATCACTTAGCAAGATTCAGTGACAAAAGACAAACTCTACAAGGGCACTTGTTGAACTGAGTGCGAAGGAGACAATTTTTTGCCTTATGACACAGTTGGACAGACTTCAAAAGATAGTCCAGGATAGAAGGGCTTGGCATGCTGTGGTCCATGGGGTCATGATTAGTCAGAAACAACTGAATGATTGAACAACAACAAAAGTTCTGAAAAACTTAGGTAGTAAAATCAATAGGGTACTAGACTTGGAGCAAAGAAGTCCTGGTTTGAATCTGGCCAAAGTCATTTGCTGAGTAAGTAAAGACCTCTCCCTATTTCAGTTTCCTCATCTTTTAATGAGCAGCTTGGATCAGATGGTCTCTAAGATCTGTTGTAGCTCTAAAACTATGATCCCATGAACATTAGAACTATGAACACTTAAGGCAGGTGGTGCCACAGTGGTTAGATCATTGGGCCTGGAGTCAGGAAGATTTGAGTTCAAATCAAGTCTTAGATACTTTCTGACTGTGTGGCTCTGGTATAGTCACTTTTGGTGACTGGTATAGTCACACTGACTGTGTGGCTCTGGTATAGTCACTGTTTATCTCAATTAATTATCTCAATTCCCTCAACTATAAAATATATAAAACAATAGCACCTCCCTGCAGGGTTATTGTGAAGATCAAATAAAAAGCATTTAACAGGGTTCCTGACAGTGTAGTCAATGAAGTAGAAATAGATGTAGAAGACATTATGTTAATGTTTATTCCCTTCCCTTCCCCTACTGCCATTCCAGGAAAGGCCATGTCAATCAATTGTTTTGTAACTATGAATCATCCTTTCCTCCTCCCTTACCAAAACATCCAATATTCCCTTATATGTTGTCTTCCCCTATTAGGATGTAAGTTCCTTGGCTGTAGGGACCATTTTGTTTTTCCAGGACCAAAAGAAATACGTAATGATGCTTGCAAACCTTATAGCATTATATAAATGCTACTCATTAGTATCATTTTGTTTTCATATTTCTAGAATATATCACAGTGCCTGGCATGTAAGAAGCATTTGGTAAATGCTTTTTTCACTCATTGATTCATCTGTGGTATAATATCCCATCTATGAATATCATCCAGGTATTAAATGAAAATAGCTATTCTTTTCTGCCTTTGCCTCACATTCCTTGCTTATCAAATATTTATTGATTTCAAAGGAAGGGGAAAGAAAAAGGGTGTAGATGACATTGTCATTATTGCATACCTTTCTATGTGGGAGAGTGATTCTTGTCATTCACCCTTCGTTTTCAAAGAAGACTATTGACATCATGGGGTGATGTCTTTATTGCACATGAACTGGATTTAAGTGAGGCAGAGTTGTGCATCAGCCTAACATTTTCTTCCAGAGTCATTGAAGTCCAGATGGCCCAGGATGATCTTGGCATCTTCCATGTCTCATCAAGTTCCAAGTACTCCATAACACCTGTTTCAATTATCTTCATGGCCATTGGAAAAAATTGTTCTCACCCTCTCATTCTGCCAAGGATAGAGTGATAGACTTAGGTCAGGAGACCTAGGTTTGAATGTTTCCTTCAACAGAACACCCCTGCCTTCTCAGATGTAGATTACATTCTGTAGCAAATATAAAAACCACTGTTATGGGCTTGTGGTTATAAGAGAGGTACAAGGTTATAAGAGAGGTTGAGAAAAGGAGGTAGAAGAATTCCATCATGGTACTGAAGGGAGAAGGAATTAAAAGTTCACGATGAACCTTGGATCAAGGAAGTCTCCTGCATGGTGTGTTATTCAACCTTCTCCCTATGGTTGGTCTAGGTCAAGGTGGACACCAGAGCTTCAGGAGATGCATGTTGAAATGAACCACTCTCTCACACATTATCCCGAGACCCAACCTTCTATGAGATTTATGGGTCAGGAGGAAGAAGTGGTAAGAATAGGAATTTTATGGCTCATGGGCTCCTCCTGAGCCCTGAGTATTTCCAGAGAAAGTACAGAAACTGAATTAACTTACCTAGCTATAAATTCCCAGTGTATAACCTCTTCTTAGCCCTGCAGTTCAACAATATCTGGGCTCAGCTTAAAAAGGTGCACAGGCTCCCTTTGTCATTGTCTACAGTTACTGTTCAAATGTTTTTCTCCCTCTGGAGGCTTCCCACTTCACTGCCAACCACCACACTTAATGAAAAACTTTTGGCAGACAACTTCGTTGGAAAGCTTGAGGGAGTCTGAAAGGGGGTCCCATCTCTCTTCTGTTCCCTCTACTCCTGTTTCTAGACATCTTAACCTTTATCCTTGTACTTGAACCCTTGATCCCTATTCACTGACCTCTTCTTCTTGGTCCAGAAACTTTTGAACTCTCCCTCTTGTGTATTTCATCTCAGTCTCTCCACTGTCTCCCTCCCATATTTTCAGATTTCTCTAGTCCTCAAGAAGACTTTCCTTGAGCCTCCTGCTCCTCTAATTACTGTCACATCTCTTTAAACTCCCCAGTTCTCAATTTCATTATCTACAAAATTAAGGGTTGATCTAGATGGCCTCTGAGTTTCTTTCCAGCTTGTAGATCTATGATCTTATGATCAGTCGAGCAATAAAATTTATTAAATACTGTGCTCATCGCTAGAGAGGCGAAAAAAGTTCTTGCTCATAGTCTAATGGAGGAGACAAGATACAAAAGGAAACAAACAAACAAAATCACTATGTACTACATTATATAGAAAGGTCAGGGTTAATCCCAAGAGGAAGGCACTGAGATTAAGAATTGGGAAAGGCTTTTTGAACAAGGAAAGATGTTAGCTGAGACTTGAAGGAAACCTGGGAAGTTAGGTAGCAAGGATGAAGAGGGAAGCATCATAAGAAACAGGCTTTGAAAATGCTCAGTCAGGAGCTGGAGGGTCATGTAAGAGAAATAGCAAGGAGACCAGTGTCAACTATGTTGCTGAGTATATGGCGGAACATAAAGTGTAAGAAAACTGGAAAGGTGGTGTGGGGGGGTAGGCTAGGAAGGGCTTTGAAATCCAAACCAAGGACTTTATGTTTGATCCTGCAGGCAGTAGGGAGCCGAGAGTTTATTAAAGAGTTGATTTGGTCCGACCAGCCTTTTGGGAAGCTCTGTTTGATGTCTCGGTGGTGCATGGAACGGAGTAGGGAGAGACTTGAGGCATGGACACCAAACAGAAGGCTAGTGCAATAGTCTAGGCAGGAGGTGATTGGAGGACATGCACCAGGGTTGTTGCAGTGTTGTTGCTGTGTATGATTTAAATGAGTGATGTCACAAAAGTAGAAACAATAGGGTTTAACTAATGTCTGAATGTGGGAGGCTAGAGAGTGTGAGGTGTGAAGGGAGGCACCTAGGTTGTAAGCTTGGTGACTGGGAGGACTGTGGTTTCTGAAACAGTAATATGGAAATTAGGAAGAAGGGAGGGCTTGAGAAGAAAGATAATGAGTAAGGTTTAAGTTGTCTACTGGGTATCCAGTTCAAGATGTCTAGAAAGGCACTTGGAGATACGAGACTGAGGTCAGAACAGAGGATAGAGCTGGACAAGTAGATGTGGAAGTTATCAGCATAGAGACAGTAATTGAAAATTGATGATCCTTCCCTTAACTTCCAAAATTCTTGAAGAAATGCCGAAATCCCCCAAACTTCCATTTTCCAACCATATTCTTCTTCTCAAACTTTTGTCTCTTGCTTCCAATCTTAGAACTCTGCTGGAACCAACCTCCCAAAGTCCACCAATGATTCATCATACCAATTCCCTAAGATGACTTCTAAAGTATAAATCTATGATGCAAGAAATAGTAGAAGGCCCTTGAGTCAAATGATGTCTGCCTTGTTTTTATTTTGTTGAGACCTGATTTTTAAACTTTACTTACCTTTCAAAATATACTCCTGCCCTTATGAGAGAGCTATATAATATAACAAAAAAATAAAAAGAGGGGTGGTGGATTCAGCAAAACTAACAAAACATCAACCAAACCTAAGATTATATATATCCCAATCCTTCAGAAGTCTGCCTAATTAAAGTCAAGTCAATTTAATTCAACAAGCCTTTATTTCATTAAGTTCTTACTGCCTACTAGGCACTGTCTAAGCACCGGGGATACAAAGAAAATTAAAAACATTACTCCCTGCCCTTGTAGAACCTAGCCTTTAAAGAACTGGGTTCAAACTCTGCCTCAGACACATGCTAGCTGTGTGATCCTGGGCAAATCACTTAACCTCTGTCTGTCCCAGTTTCTTCATCCACAAAATAGGGATAATGTACCATCTACCTTTTAAGGTTGTTGTGAGAATCAGATGAGATAATATTAAGCATTTTACTAACTTACTACATTAAATGCTTGGAAGCTATCAACTAATATTATTAGGGAAGATAACATATGAAATCTAGATACAAGATATATTGAGGCAATGAGGTAGTGCAGTGGATAGAGTGCTGGGCAAGGAGTCAGGAAAGCTCATCTTCCTGAGTTCAAATCTAGCCTCAGACACCTACTATCTGTGTGACCCTAGACAAGTTATTTAACCCCATTTGCCTCAGTTTCCTTATCTGCAAAATGAGCTGGGGAAGGAAATGGCAAACCACTCTAGTGTCCCGGGCCAAAAATCCAAACCAAGCCAAAGAAGCAACAATAAACCCAAATGGGGCCAGGAAGAGTTGGATATTGCTGAAATGATCAAACAGCAACAATGACACCATGAAGTTCTGTACATAATAGAAGGAAGACCTTTTGAGATAGGAAGACATTAGTACTTAGGAAGACTGAGAATGGCCTCTTGCAGAAGGTGCAATTTGAGCTGACATTTGAAGGAAGCCAGGCAAACTAAGAGATAAAGGTGAGGGGGCACATCATTTCAGGCATGGGGGTCATTTCAAAGCCACAGACACAGGAGATGGGGCATCATGTTCAAAGAATTGCAAGTAGGCCAGCATTGTTGGATCTTAGATTGAGAATAGGAGAGTAAATTATGAGAATATGGCAAGGTAAGAAGGGGTCAGGTCCTGAAAAGTTTTAAAAGCCAAACAATGGATTTTACATTGGCTCCTGGAAGTAATAGGGACCAACTGTGGAGCTCAGTGAATAGAGAATTGACATGATCAGACTTACGTTTTAGAAAAGTTTCTTTGTTAGCTAAGAGGATTGGTGAGGAGAGGTTTGTGACTGTGTGTGGAGATAAGGGTACATAAACAAGAGCTATTGTGAAGGTAGAAATTATAATATTTTGTAACATTTTGGCTATATGGAGTAAGTGCATGTTAGGAAGATGTCAAAGATGGCAATGAGATTGTGAGCCTAGGTGACTTTGAGGATGGTGGAGCCTTCGACTTTAAGAGGAAGTTTGGAAGAAGAGAGAGTTGAGAGTACTTGGACTATTTTGGATGTGTCAAATCTGAGAAGCCTATAGGACATCCCTTTTCAGATGTCCACAGGGCGATTAGTGATATATGACTGTAGCTTATGAAAGTAATAAGGCTGGATGTATAGATATGGGATTTATCTACATAGAGATAATAATATAACTCATGGGAGTGTGTGATATCATCAAATGAGATAGCATTGAGTAAAAAGAGAAAAGATAGAACCTTAAGGGTACCCACCATTTAGTTGGCACACCATGGATAAAGAACCAGTAAAGAAGAATTCAAAGGAATTTTAAGACAGATGGGAAAATGAGGAGAGAGCAATGCCATGGAAACTTGGAGAATATCTGGAAGGAGAAGGTGTTAGTGCCAAAACCTCTGAAGAGAACAAAGAGGATCGATATTGATACAAGTTTTTTTGGATTTTGCAAAGAAGATATTATTGGTAACTTTCTAGAAGGGAGTTTCAGCTGAACAATGGTAGCAGAAGCCAGCTTGCAGAAGATTATGGGGACAATGAAAGGAAAGGAAATGGATACATTAAACGTCAATGCCTTTTTCAAAGATTTTGGCCGTGAAAGTGAGGCTAGATATCCCACTAAGACAATTATATCATCTCTCAATTTTCCTGCCAAGAAATTGAATGATAGGGCTCATCCTTTCTGCCAACCTTCAAAACATAGCCACTAAGCTTCCTCATATGTAAGATACGATCAATCCATGCCCACCCACTGAACCCCCTCTTACCCAAGAAATATAAAGCATTTGACTTTGGCAGTACTTTTGGGGCTCCCTTTCTTAGGGTAGTGTCAACCTCCTGCCAGGTGAAAGTGGATATATAAGCCCAAAAACCAAAATGCTATTCCCTAAACAAAGACGTATCATTTTTTTGCTTAAGATAAACCCCACACAGCAGAAAGCCAGAACCTCCCTCTCTTTTTGTGACTCAGGCATCCTGCCCTATCTAGCCCAATGAATTCTACTCAGTTTGACCATCCCATTTTGATTTCTCATTATAGTTTCATGTCTCTGCATAGACCTATTTTGAGCTTAAACAACCTGAATTGTGGCCACCCAGGACCAGGTCTCATATTTATAACTGTTTTTTGTGGAAGTAACTATTCTCTATAATATTTTACCTAATATCATTTTTTCCAGAAACCAATTAACCAATTAATATCCACCAGGCAATACTTGCAGATATCTTTACTAAAATAAATAAATGTAATAAAACATTAAACAAACATCAAATCAGATATTGCTTTTAGAGTAATATTTAAAGAGACTCAAAGGTAAAATTAGATACATTTCTTTAATTTTTAATTTGAGAGCTTATTCTGACTTTAAATATAATATATCTTCAATGCATCTGCTAATTCTTATACAAAATTCCTTGAGAGATAAAAAGACCTGAGCTAATTTGGCTTAACAACCCTCTGATCATTAATATTAGAGAATCTGAGTGTTGGAAGGAACCTCAGCAACTATCTACTCCAATTCATACATAAAAGGAATCCTCACTTTAATATAGCCTTAAGGGGGCAGAGAATCTACTGCCTCTTGGATTACCTCTTTTGGCAATCCACTCTACTTTTGAATAGCTCTAACCATTAGGAAGTTTCACCTGACATCAATCTTCAATTTGCCCCCTTAAAATTCCTAGCTACTGCTCCTGATTCAATCCTCCAGGGCCCAATAGATGAACTTTAATCATTCCTGAACATGACAGCCCTTCAGTTACTCTCTTCTTTAGACTAAACATGCCAAGTTATTTCAACTGATTCTCATATGCCATGGGCTCAAACCCCTTCACTATCCCAGTTGTCCTTCTGAGTAAGGGCACTACTCAAATTATATTTTTAAATGGTTGTGTACTGAATTGAACATTATACTTCAAAGAAAATCTTCAGAATACAGACTGCAGTAGGAATATCAGCTCCCTATTCCTAGAGTCTATACTTCCTTCTTAATGCAGCCCTAGATCGCACTGATTTTTTGGCTGCCATATCACAAAATGCTGTGTCATAATTGAACTTGAGGTCTACTAAAGCACCCTAATATTCTTATTAGAACAATGTAACCATGACCTCTGCAATATTATATTTTTTCAGTTGATTTTTTTTGTACCCAATTGAGAGACTCAAAGATCTTCCCTATTTATTTTATCTTATTCACCCCAGTGCCCTAGGTTGTGAAGATCTTTTTGGACTCAAAATCTCTTATCCGTGGTATCGAGTAAAATTTCTAGCTTTGTATCTGTAAATTTGATAAGCCTACCACTTATGCCTTTTTCTGAATCATTGATAAAAAATATTCAGTAGCTTAGGTTCAAATTCCTGAGATAGACCACTGGAGACCTGTTGCCATGTAAAAATGAAAATAAATACGCAGTAAAAAGAAATATATAATCCAATACACAAAAAATATAAAAAATAAAATAAATACACAATAAAAATATTTACTAGCTTAGGGTCAAATTCCTGAGGTAGACCACTGGAGACCCCTTGCCACATTGAAATTGAACCACTGACAACTATTGTGTGATTCCAACTCTCCACCAGATCTGAATGCATCTGATTATATTATGGTCTAATGCATAGGTCTCCATTTTCTACACAAGAATAGCATGAAATGCTTTTTCAAAATTTACACTAAAATATAGGTGTACTTTAGCTAGCATTCTCCATATCTACTATATTAGGGCCTCTGACAAAAAAAGGAAATGAAGTTGGTCTGGTATAACCTGTTCTTGATGAAAACATGCTGTCTCTTGGTCATCATTGATACTCACCACTCCTTTTTCGTAATGTTAGTAATCTCCTTAATGATTTATTCCAGAATATTACTAGGAATCAAAGTCATACTTAGTGGTATATAGACTTCAGACTATTTCCCTCAGTCAAAAAAATAGGTATTACATTTTCTATTTCCCATCTCTTTATGCCTCTTTTCCATGATCTTTCAAATATCACCAACACTGCCTCGACTATGACAACAATCGGCTGCCAGTATCTAAGGATGGAGTTTACCTGTTCCAGGGGAGGCTCATCAACAGCTAGACATTCTCTTACTGTTTCATTACTTGGGTATCTACCCCCTGTTAATAATTTTTGTTCTGTCATTTCCAGTATAAAGGTCATTCTCCTTTGCAGAAAAACAAAACAAAACAAAACAAAAAAACCAAACAAAAGAAGGGTTGACCAGCTCTACCTTCTCTCTGTTGTCAATTATCATTATGATATCTATGCAAAACAAATGTCCTATCCTTTCTCTGATTCTCTCTTTTCTTTCAATAAAATTTTAAAACGAATCCTTTTTATTTTCCTTAGCTTCCTTTGTCTGTATCAGTTCATTCTGAGCTTTAGCATTCCAGACACTATTTTCATAGGACTGTGCTATGTTCTCATAGTCACCTTCTGTAATCTGGCCTTGATTCCATTTTCCAGCATATTTTATTTAAAAAAAATACGTTGCTTGGTGAATTCTTTGTGAATCCACATTGATCTCTTCAGACATATCGGGTTTTTTTTACTTCTTCTCTTTGGAATTGTTTCCCTTTATGTCTTTAGAATTCCATTCTTGAGTATGTCCTATCCTTCCCAGGCTGACTTCCCCTAAAACATTTTAGGCTATCTGTTTCTACCCATTTGAATTTTTTTGGAATTTGTTTTCCCAAAATTGAGGATGCATGTCAGATAATGTCCCTTTGTCCTCATCACAAACACTGGGATGGAGTAGTCACGTCCCCTAAGTTTCTTAAAATTTCTACCCCAAGATGCAGTTCTACTTTGTTAATGAGAATAAGATTCAGAATAGAATGTCCCTTTGATATCTCTCTAGCTTCTCTGGCATATAGTAGGTGTTTAATAAATATTGATTGATTTTGAAAAATGGAATTACCACTAAGGCAAGTCAAGAAGTTATTAATTAGCTCTTCTGCTTTTGGCCAGAGCATGAGTTCCAACAGATTTCTGGATAACTGAAGTCTCTTATCACCACTATATTTTGACAGGCTAATTTCCACACTTCCCATCTATTTACTCTGTAATATAATCCAATGATGTGTATCACTTCTGTTTCTTCCTTTTTTGACATTCACCCAAATAGTATTGCCCTTTCAGTCTTGTATTTGCTCACATGAGCAATATGAGCCATGTCCTTTTCTCCCTCCTCATCCCCCTCCATATAAACATGTTTTTCTCATTTTATTTTTTAAACATTTTTTAAACTGTGTCCAGAGACACAGTCCAATTATGGGCTAGATCCCACCAAGATTCACTGATACATATGAGGTCAAACTTTCTGCCTTATATCAATAAGTCTAGTTTCTATTGCTTGTTGCCTACATTTGGGCCATTTGTGCATATAGACAATTAAGTCCATGGTTTTTCACCCAAGTTCCTTTCCAGATCATTTCTCAAGATCATTTCTCATGGTTTCTCCCATTTGTTATAATTCTTCTATACAACATGACTAATGTAAAATATGTTTAATAGGAATGTTTATGTAGAGCCTGTATAAGATTGTAGGCTATCTTAAGGAGGGTGGGGGGAGTGAGGGGGAGAAAATTTAAAAGTTATGGAAGTGAATATTGAAAACTAAAAATAAATAAATGAAGTAATAAAAAAAGACAGGTCAAACAAAAAGGACCTATATGGACAAAAATATTTATAGCAGCTCTTTTTGTGGTGGCAAAGAATTGGAAATTGAGGGGATACCTATCAATTGGGGAATAATTAAACAAGCTGTGGTATATGGATATGATGGAATACTATTGTGCTATAAGAAATGGCAAAAAAGATAGTTTCAGAAAAACTTGTGAAGTCTTCTATGAATTGATGCAAAGTGAAGTGAGCAGAACCAGGAGAACATTTCATACAATAACATCAACATTATAATGATTTATCAGCTGTGGAAGACTTGATTACCCTGATCAATACAGTAATTCAACACAATTACAAAGCATTCATGATGCAAAATTATATTCATACCCTAGGGAGGGCACTGATGAACTCAGAAGTCCAATTTGAAGTATAATTTTTCACTTTATTTTTCTTGTTTTTTTTATAACATGGCTAATATGGAAATATGTTTTGCATGATTTCAGATGTATAATTGGTATCATATCGCTTGCCTTCTCAATGGGTGGGGGAGGGGGAGGAGAGCAGGAGAGAATTTGGAACCCAAAATTTAAAAAAAAAAGTTAAAACAAATAAATTATAAATTTGAAGGAAAAAATTAGAATTTTGTTTTGTGTGAATCTATGAGCTGCTTTTGTTTCTTTGTAGATTTTCTCTATACTGTCTACCTTACGGAATATACATGAGCTATATTTTCTATTCCTATCTTTTTTAGTTTAAAAGTTTTTAAAAATTACATTTTCGAGACACTTGAAAAAAAGGTTTTTACCATTCTTTGTTAGCTATACCACATCTCTGGTCAGTTATTTGTCAACATTATATTTTAAGTTGTCATATAGAAATCCATATCTGATCCTTAGACCATGCATTTTTAGCTAGCTGTTTTCTTCCCTAATTAATTTTTCTACTATATCCCTTACCTTCTTTGAGCAAAATTAAGATTACAAATTTAGCCTATCTAGTATTTGGTTTCTTGACCAAAACTTTTGCAATATTGTTTACATTCCTCCTCGAATTGTCATTTGGTCACACGTGAATCACCAGAAATTGGCAGATTTTGTCCATTTTGATAAGTCTTGAGAGATTCTCTGTTATGTCTTTGAAACATGAACCATAAATACAACAGTCTCTCTACTGTCACAATCAGGTTTACAAATAGCTGCCTCAGCACCCTGAGCAGAGAATCACTGACTACTACCATTTTTTCTTTCTTTATTTTTTTCCTGCGCCTTATTGAATGATATCCCACCTGATTATTTCTTTAGTTTGACAGTATCAATCTAGGGAGGACAAGAAACTGTTCACTCTTCAGAGCTTCCAGATCTCTTCTCATCATGAATAGCTTTGTATCTATTTCTAAGTTCTAATTGTAAAGCTGCTCTTTTCCTTCTCTTTCTTCTCTAGTACTTTCCATCCTCCATCATCCTGAAATGAGTTGTCTTCCTTATTCAGCCTTGGATTCTTTTCTTTCCTATTACAGTCTTTTATGTCTTTAGGAAACATTTGTTCTTCCTAAATATCTGGAGGGTGACAAGGCATTCTTCAAATCCCTTCACTTTTCCTTCCAGAAGGGAGATGTATTGATATTTGGGACACAGGGAGCAGTCACTTAGCACAAATATACACAGTATAATTACAAATATCTTACACTTGATAGAAGTCACTGCACAATGCCTTTTACTTTTATACAGTTTTTTTTATCTTGTTTCCTATAACTAACTGTAGGACAACAGAGGAACTCAGGTAGCCCAAGGCTATCCAAATAGGTCTCACCACCTTATCCCAAAGGGCAACAGAGGGCAGAGCCTGGCCCTGATAGAAAGCCTCAATTCAGTGACTAAAGTAAAGCTATTTGTAGAGCAAAGAAGACATGTCATTATAAAATATATTGAAAATCTAGAGATTCCTCAGAAGAAGGAATAGCTAGTTCCATAACAACTATGAGCAGAAATTCAAATTTTCCACAATAACTATATGGATACCTTAAAAAAATGAAGTAAGAGGTGAAAAAGAAATTAAATCTGTGGAGGGAAAAAATCAAAGGAGAGTAAATATCTCAGAAGAGAAAGTGATAAAACTTATCCAACTAAGGAACTCCCTATAAACTAGAAGAAATCAAGCAGGAAGAGCAAGATTTTTTTTTTTTTTTTAATCAAAGGATTGAAAAGCTAGAAGAAAAGAAGAGATATGTGAAAATTGTAAAAAGAAACACAACCAAGCTAGAAAATAGGTCAAAGAGTGACAATTTAACAATTATTTGACTCCCTAAAAGCTGGACTTTGTAATTCAAGAAATCATCAATAAAAACTTTCCAAATATATTAGAACTGGAGGACCAATGGAAAACAGAAAGAATCCACTAGTTATCTCCTGAAAGAAATCCCCCAAGGAAAATTCCCAGGAATGCCAATAGCTCAAATATAGAAATCACACCTCAAAGAAAATACTGCAAATTTCCAGAAAGAAGTGATTCAAATACAAAGATCCACAGTATAAAATCACATAAGACCTGGTGGCTTCTAATAAAAATGAGAGGAGATCTTGGGACTAAATATTCACTAAAATAAGTTATAGGCCTATACCCCAAAATAACTTATTCTGTTAAACTTACTGTAATCTGATGGGGAGAAATGGATGTTTACTAGAACAGAAAACTTCCAATCATTTCTGATAAATGCTGCCAGAGCTGAATAGCAGCTTTAAAATAAACGCATGAGTCAAGAGAAACAAAAATACATTTTTTTCAGCAATTGGAAGAAATTTAGGATCATATAATGTTAACATTATAATGATGGTATATATCAGAAACTTATTGTCTTCAAAGGGCATTGAAGGAGGTAAATTAAAAAAAAAACCCCGGGATCTGAGGATCAATCCTTTCCGCTTTAGGGGTTTTAAGAAAAGAAGGCAAAGAAAAAGTGAAAGGAATACAATAGTATAGAAAGGAGGAAGAAGAGGGTAAAATTTGCTGTTTCTTATAACTCAATTATGTGATAAAAATATAAAATATGGTTTGATCTTATCTGGAATGAAGAAAGGAGGTTGAACACACACACATATACACACAGACACACACAATTAGGTATAAAAATTCATTAAACTCAAAAGGTAAACAAATAAGGAGAAGATGGTGCTGTAAGAAACAGGATAATACTAAGGAGGGAATGGTCAAAAGGAAAATACACTTCCTGGTTCTGAAAGAATGATGAAAATGGGGGTGGAGCCAAGATGGCAGCTGGAAAACAGGAACTAGCATGAGCTCCCCACCAAGTCCCTCCAAAAACCTATAAAAAATGGCTCTTAACCAATTCTAGAACTTCAGAACCCACAAAATAGCAGAAGGAAGCAGGACTCCAGCCCAGGACAGCCTGGGTGGTTGCTGGGTGAGGTCTTTCGTGGATGGAGCTGGGAGCAGAGCAGAGCCCAGCGTGGGACGCACAGACCAACCAGACCAGGAGCCAGGAGGAGTGTGCCCTAGCTCCCTGAATCAGTGAGCTGTGGCAGTTGCCAGACTTCTTAACCCACAAACACCAAAGACAACAGAGAAGAACTGCAGACCCCACAAAATAGCAGAGAGAAGCAGGGCTCTAGACCAGAATAGCATGGATGGTCTCTGAGTAAGATCTATACCACATGGAGCTGGGAGTGGAGGGGAGTGGGGCAGAGCCCAGCATGGGCCACGCGGACCAACCAGACCAGGAGCCGGGCGGAGCATGCCCTAGCAGCCTGAATCAGTGAGCTGCAACAGTTACCAGACTTCTCAACACATTAACATCAAAGACAACAGAGGCTAGTGGGAAAAGCTGCTGGGGACAGAGTGAAAGAAAGAGTTGTGGTTCAGCCACTGCCCCAGGGGGCAGCAGAGGTGGGGCAGCTACAGAGGTACAGATGTTATTGCTTCTGGCCCCAGGCCCACCTGGTGGGAAGAATTAAGTGGCAGATGGAGTGCAGAGCCTGCTGAAGATCTAAGTCCAGTCCAGGTTGGGGGTTCTTGGGGAAGGAGGAGTGCTGGGGTGACAGAGCTGGCTATAATAGCTCTGAAATCAACAGCGCATCCCCCCCCCCAGCTTGGAACATAGTACTTTTTAATCTACAGGCAGTCATACCCCACTGAAAAACTCAAGGGTCAAGTAAGTTGGCTGGGAACATGGCCAGGGCGCGAAAATGCACCCAGATTCAGTCTCAGACTTTGAAACCTTTCTTTGGTGACAAAGAAGACCAAAACA
>JAQQSZ010003298.1:0-14488 GCA_028646595.1 Phalanger gymnotis
CTCTCTTGTCTCTGTCCCCATTACCGCCATTGACAGTACTTCTCTCTATTCCTGAAGGAACCCTCCCTGCCAATAAAGCCACAATTAAGCAAAATAAATTAACACATTACCTTCCCTGGCAATGCATGCCTCATTGTGCACCTGTAGCCCCACCACCTCTCTTTTGAGAGGAGAGAAAAGTGAGTAACCTTAGTTTGTCTGTAATTGTGACTGAGCATTGCAATAAGCAGAGTTCTGTGATGATAGCTCATGTTAATAAACTGCTTAGGGGTTGCAAAATCTTTTACGTGCAACTCCCCTATGTGGTAAATGTTTTTACTATCCCCAAGTTACAGATGAAAATGAAGAGGCTGAGATGGATAAATGAGTTGCCTAGGACCAGGTCCCCTGATCCCAAGTCCAGTCTGTTCTCATTCTGCTCTGATGCCCCTTGCTTATGCCACACATTTATTTGCAGTTTTCTGACAGAGTCCAATATAGAAGGGAAGGTTTTGGGAGAATGGAAGATTCGACTCCTTTAGCAGATCTAAGGGGCAGTGTGACAAAAGCGATCAATCTTTCTTAGTTCTTATTCTCACCAAGACTCTGTCCTGGGCCCTGTTCTCTCCTCCCTTTATGCTTCTTCACTTGGTGGTGTCATCGGATCTCATGAATTTAATTACCATTTCTAAGCTAATGATTTTCACCCTACTTTTCCTCTACTAATCTCTCTGCTGGCCTCCAATCTCACATCTTTAACTGCCTTTCAGAGATCTTCAACTCAATATGTCCAAAACAGAACTCATAATCTTTCCCTCTAAACCCTCTCAATCCCACCGTCTCTATTACTGTAGAGGGCACCCCCATTCTCCCAGTCCCTCAGGCTCACAACCTAGGAGTCATCCTGGATTCCTTCCTCTCTCCTACCACCTCCCATATCCAAGTTGTTGCCAAGGCCTGCTGATTTCACCTTTGCAAACATACCCCTTTCTCTCTTCTGACACCATCTCCACCCTGGGGCATCATTACCTCAGGCCTGGACTATTGCAATAGCTGCTGGTGAGTCAGCCTGCCTCAAGTCTCTCCCCACTCCAGTCCATCCTCCATTCAGCCACTAAAGGGATTTTCCTAAAGTGCAGGTCTGACCACGTTAGTGCCCTACTCAATAAACTATGGTGGCTTCTTCTCACCTCCAGGAACAAATACAAAATGCTGTGTTTGGCATTCAATGTCTTTTGTAATCTAGTGTCCTCTGTTTCCCATCTCCTTACTCCCCAATGAATCCTCTTCAATCTAGTGACACTGGCCTCCCTGCCCTTCTTCAATGAGACATTCTCTTGGTTCCAGGCATTTCCTATGACTGTCCCCCATGCCTGGAATACTCTTCCTCCTCACTCTACCTTGCCTTCTTAAAATTCCAACTAAAATCACACCTTTTACAGGAAGCCTTTCCCAACCCCTTTAAATTCCAGTGGTTTCATTCTGTTAATTATTTCCCATTTATCCTGTATACAGCTTTTGTACATATTTTGCTTTTGCTTGTTAAGTTGTGAGTGTCTTAGGGATAGAGACCGTCTTTTTTTGTATTCTAAGTGCTTAACACAGGGCCTAGCAGAGAGTAGATGCTTAATAAATGTTTATTGACTGATAGTGTCATGACAATGGTGGTTCTGATGAAGAAGTCCAAGAGGCACCTTCTCAAGAATTATTAAAACCTTCATTTTGTTTAATGTTTATTTCTCTAGGGTGCTCATTGATTAAGGCTATGAGCTCCATCGTACTGCATAATCATGTTAGGGAACTGAGCTTCCCATGATAACCAGGGGAAAAATCATGAGAGAAGAAATCTCCATTCTAGATGTATACATGATGGATAAACACATTTTGGTATAAAGGTTATAGCTTTAGTTATAGTTATTATAGTATATAGTTATTTATATATATATGTATATGTATGCATACATATACATATATATAGTATATAGTTATAGCTATAGTCATCCTCTAATCTCTCACTCCTCATAGCCAGTCTAGCGGATTTGACCTCTTCACCTTCCTTGTATCCATCCTTTGTTTGCCTCTCAGAGCAGCTCTCTAGTTCAGGCTCTCATTTCCATCTAAGCTATTACAGTAGCAGCCTAATTGGTTGTCCAGCCTCTTGGCTTTCCTCTTTCCAATCTCTCTTCTCCATGCTGCTGCCATGGTGATATTCCAAAAGTTCAGGTCATGCTATGCCATTCTGCTACTTAAGAATATTCAGTGATTCCCCAGGGTTACAAGAATGACAACAGCAGTAACAATAACACCACCACCACCAACAGCTCCTGTTTGTCATGTAATGGCTTTCACAGTCTGGCTCCAATGGATCTTTTCAGGCTGATGACACATTATTCACCCATCTTCCGTCTCTTACACCTTCTCACCTCTATGTTTAGAGCAGGTCAAATGCCACCAGCCTTTAACACCAGGCTCTTCGTAATCCTCCTGGATACTAGTGTTTTCCCAACACACCTCCAAATGCTTTGTTTTTGTTACCTGTGCATGTATTGTTTTCTCTGCTTGTGTACAGGCTGTGTTTCCACCTTTGCTTTCAAATCCCCAGGGCCTGGAACAAATCAGTGTTTCAACAATCCGGCTAGCAGCTTCTGTGGGGGGATAAGATCCACCCACAGCCAGCGCCCAGAAAGCTGCCAGCATGCCGCAAAAACACAGGTTCTTTTGATCTGCTTAATGAAGGAAAGCAAGGTGAAGGGGTTGGCAAGCTTACTTTAATTCAGCACACAAATATCATTCACTTAGTTCAGGGGAAAAAGCCAGCACCATGAACTTCAGAGCAAATTACAAACAACAACAGACAGACCCAATACAGATTCATAGTTACCAAAGTTCAACAAAATCTCAGCATCAGGGTTTACAAGCTGGAGGGCTCCTTAGCTACAGCTGCCTGGAGTCTCCTCATCAACACCATCTCAAGAGCCCTGCACAAATGGCTCTGTCCTTCCTTCTTATAGGGTTTCAGGTCATCGACCGTCATCTGAATGACCAGAATTTAGGCTGCTATGATAGGTTCTTGAGTTAGCCCCTCCCCTTAGGACCCTGGGAGGTTCACATCCACATAGGTTAGTTTAACACCTAATGGGGCATGGCTCTGGAATTAGCACTTCCCCTTAGCCAGCCCCACCTTGGGCCCCCCCCCAGTCACCAATCCACACCCACATAGGTTCCACACCTAATAGGGGTTTGGGCCTGGGGCTTAGCATTACTCAAAGCAAACAAAAGCCAAATTCTTTAAGGGCACTAAGTGCTAAGGAGCCCATTTTGCTTACCAACACAATCAGCCATTTAATAAATACTTATTGGACTGAATTGAAGACAATTAAAATTAAATTGATTTAATATATATGTTGAATGAGATCAATTTTGCAGCTAAAATTTGCCCCACCTTCTGAATGGAGATAAAGAACGCTATTCATTATTCTAGTAGGTCCTTAATATCTCTCATCCTTTTCTGAAGAATGGGGTAAATTCTTTTGAGAAATGACTTTTTCCCATATGTTTTCTCTGTCTTTATATTAACATGCAAAGAGAAGTGATTTGCCTATAATAATCCTAGTCAAGTTTGATTTTAGCTCAGAATACTGATGTATTGGGGAAATATCCAATGAGTTACAACTATAAACAGTTCTCAGAAGCACTATTTTACAGATTAATAAGAAACTCAGAGGTTTCAACTTCCACTGTATCATCAGTATGATGAATGATGGATGGCTAAGTTGATGCAATGTATGGCTATAGGCAAGTCACATGAACACTCTTCAGTTTTTATTCCTTATCTCCAAAAGGAATTGATTAGACAAAATTGCACACCCTTGCCTCTGTGACTACTTCCACAAGTCCCACCTGGGTCATGTTCCCAGATGGTGGCTCACAACTGTTCTCCTGTAGGAGTAACCCTGAGGAACTGAGGCTTTCTAGTGAATACAAAAATAAAAGCTCTCACTCTTAAAGAGTTTACATCCTACTGGGTGGATACAACATATAAACACATATGACTAAATACGAGATGATTCAAGAATATAGAGAGCACCAGAAGGTAGCAATATGGACTAGATCAAGGATAACTTCCCATAGGAAAGCTCAAGATAGAAGATTTTACAGACTGGGATCAAATAATTGATTTGACTTTAATTCTGCCATTAGAGACACTTGTATGACAGAGTGGTATCTTTTCCCCTAGTTTAGATACTTATTTAGGAGAATTCATTTGTGTTAAAAACAAACCAAAACAAAACTTCAGATGAGATGCCTCAGGGATAAAAGCATCCTATCCATCACCAAACGATAGATTAACTAGTGACAAAATGAAAATATTGCAGCCAACAACAAATGGTTCATGGTTGGCTACTCCCAGATCTTGACAGCTAATTCATAAGACAGAAGTTATTTTTATGCAATAAAACTATGGCTAAATTAGACTTCACAAAACTCAATGAGAAGTAAAATAAAGAAGTCTTCTGCCCTCTTTTGTCTTATTGCCTTCTTTTTAAAAATAAAATTTATTGATAGTTTTTGTTGTTACATCCTCTAAATTCTCCCCTCCCCATATCTTTTCCACCTCTTAGAGAACCATCTTGCATTTTAAAAAATCTTCGAAGAAGGAAGAGAGAAAAAAATCAGCAAAACCAATCTTTACATTGTGGGAGGGGAAGAAAATCTGACAATCTATGCCTTGTTCCATTCTTTGGATCTTCACTTGTGCAGAGAAGTGAGGAAGAATGATTTTCATGGCTTTTCTTTGGGGCTAAGCTTGTACTTGGTTATTTTATAACATTCATTTAGATCATTTTGTGGTCATAATCATTTTGTGTATTGTTTTCTTAGCTCTGCTAAATTTCATTTTGCCCAAGTTCTTTTAAGTCTTTCTGTGCTTCTCTGTATTCATCACCATTATTACAGCACAATGATATTCTGTTGAATTTGTGTGTGGTAATTAATTTAGCTATTTCCCAATTGATGGGCATCTATTCTGTTTTCAACTCATTGATAACACAAGAAGTTCTGCTATTAACACTTTGATATATTTGGGGCCTTCTTTGGTATATTCCTAGCAGCAGATTCTCTGGGTCATAGGGGATGGACATTTCAGCCACTTTATTTGCATAATACCAAATTATTTTCCAAAATAGTTCTACTAATTCATAGCTTTCTCAACGATTCTTAAGTGACCCTGTCTTTTCATAACTCCTCCAAAATGCGCTATTCCAATATGTTGACATCTTTGTCAGTTTGAGTGTGTGAGGTGAAAGAAACCTCAGTCTTGCTTTGTCTCACACTTCTCTTAGTAATTTGAAGCCTTCTTTCAATGGTTAAGAGTTTGCTATTCTTTTGAGAAATATTTCCTCATATCCTTTAGTCACTATTTATTGCTACCTTCTTTTCTTAGAAGATTTCCACCTGTCTGTGGATGTGATATGATGGAGATGGTCAGGATACCTGACCTTGGGGCCAGGTATCTGCATCTAAAGCCCAGTTGTGTCACTGGCACTTGGCAAGTTGAGCAACTGCTTTGAGCCCCAATTTAGCCATTCATAAAATGGAGATAATCATGCCAGCACTATTTACCTTGCAGAGTTGTTGGAGGAAATGTATCTCTCAATCTAAAAAAAAAGGGAAATGCAAGTGATTATTATAGCCTGTCAAAATTCCTTGCCAGAATTTATCTTAAATCATGCTTGAATTTACTAATGTAATAAGGCCAGCAGTCTATTTTGAAGCACATGTCAGTGCATACTGTAGATAGAGAATTGTAAGTTGTTGCTGAGGTTTTGGATGTGTATGGAATAAAACAGATTGGCATTTCCAGAAACACTGCTTTATATGTTTATCAGATTCATTTCCTCCCAATTTTACGTGGATTTCTTCTTCCCTCTGTGTGTATGGCATTGTGCCTTGAATGAGGACCCCAAGCATGCTCCCGGGGCCCCCTGCCTTGACTACTTTGCCGCCATTTTGATTTGCTGCATCAGGTCATTTGCAAGAGACATTAATTTTTCCTACTTATTATTCCAGAGGATCTGTGATCTTACTGATATGGGTACTCTCCTCAGTGATGCAGACAGAGCACACTGACTTCTGCCCATTCTATGTGACTTTCACCCTTGGACCCCCATAAATCCTCTACAAGCAGGAACATTCCTTTTATTCTTTTGATATTGTGTGGATAGATGCCAGTGAGACTTGAAACTATCCATCAGTTTTCAGTTATTCTCAGGCTATAACCAGACCACCTTTTTATTTTCTGATATAAGTTCTTTGATCATCTTTTTTTGAGATTCTCTGATATGATTCCTCATTAATAATGTGTTCCTACCTGCTTACTTTTCTATGTACCTTTCTAGTGCCCTTCCTTAATTTTAATTCTTTGGAGAGTAGAACAATCCATGACTTACACACCATACCACTGGAAGAATAAATGCAACCTTAAAAATGAAGCCATGTCTCCAAATGTTTCCTATTTAATCACTTGCTCAATGTATTGATCAAATATGTAAGCATTTATTAAGTAACTCTCATGCATCAAGACTTGTTCAGAACACTGGAGATACAAATAAAAAATTAAACTTTCCCTGCCTTCAGGGATCTTTTATTCTAATGGAAGGAGATGGCAGGCATATACAAAATAAATACATGGTAAATTTTTGAAAGGGAGCATTAGCACAAGGGAATCAAGAAGGACTTAATATAATGTGTGTGCATATCTTTATTCACACACATACATTTGCGTACATGTATGTATGTGTACACATATACGTATATGTTTATATGTGCCGTGTGAGAATATCACCACAAGAATGCTAGTCAACGTTGACACCGTGAACAGCCCTACATATGGTTAAATCTGGAGCATTAGGGAAGTGAGCCAAAGCTATATTTCTGGGAACAGAATTAATGGGAACAGATAGAGAGATATGAAGCCTTTACAGAACTGGGTTGATGGATTAGCTATGGTAGACCAAGAAGGCAAAGTCAAGGGAAGCCCCTAGCTTCTAAGCCTGATTTTAAAAAATGGACCAAGCCAACAATGGTGAGGGGAGCCTTTTTAAGAGGAGCATATTTATTCAGTCCTATTGATTTTTGGTGACAGTGGACAGGCAAAAACCAATATTTGGAGATTGGGTGGACAAGACTGGAGATTTAAATTTAGGCATTTTATGCTCAGATGTTATAACTAAAAGTGTGGGCGTAGGGCATGGGGTGGGGGTGGAGATTGGTCTAAGCTCCTGTCCCCCTCAAAGTCAGTGAGTCTCCCAAACCAGGTATCAGATGGGGTCTATTGTTGCCTTGGCAATTCTCTCACAAACTGTGTTTCTGGACATTGAGTAATTTTTCTTTGGCTGGAAAGTTCTTTTGAAAATGGAGCTCTTAGTGAATTAGGCTTAGAGATTCAGCAGTGATTCAAATGAACTTGGTGGTGGTCAGCTTTCGCTCCTGTTCTCACCGTTGTTGATGGAGTATAGGCCGGAGGTTAAAGGGTGCAGGAAGAGACATTCAGAACATTGGAGAGCTCATCCATGGGGGAATTAAACACAACTACAGACTAGAGTGACACAGGATGAGAATGGAGAGCCAGGTCATGTTCTCCACTGGTAGAGGGACAGACACAAGGAAGAGAGATTGGGGGGGGGCACACTGATATTCCAGTTATTGTTAAGTAAAGTAAGATTTATCCCCTAGGAGGCATTTTTGTTCCATGATGTAGGAGAAATGTGAGACTGGCATGAAGCAAAGGCAGTGAGGTGTAGTATAGTCCTAGCCATGGATCCCAGAAGACCTGGCTGGATTCAAACCCTACTTTTGATAGTTACTAGCTATGTGTGATTCTAGAAAAAATTTGGTGGACTTCCCTTAAGTTCAGTTTCTTCATCTGTAAAATATGAGGAGTAAGTCAGGCAGGACAGGAGATAGTACACCAGTCAGGAAGAGGAGTCAGGAAGACTCTTCTTCCTGAGTTCAAATCTGGCCTCAGACACTTACTAGCTGTGTGACCCTAGGCAAGTCATTTAACCCTGTTTGCCTCAGTTTCCTCATCTATAAAATGAGCTGGAAAAGGAAATGGCAAAACCACTTCTGTATTTTTGTCAAGAAAACCCCAAATGGGGTCACAGAGAGTGGGATGTGGCTGAATAATAATGACAAAATTATCTTCCCTTGTAGATTATAAACTCTTTGAAAGTAGGGCCTGTTTTATGTTTATGTTCCTATATCCAGCCCCTAGAATAGTATAGGTACTTTAAAATGTATATAAATATGAAAAGCATTTGCAGACTTTAAAATTCCATATTGATATTAGCTAGTATCTGCTCTTCAGCACCGTATTACTGAGTTTGGAAGCTGGAGACGGCATGTCTTTGTTAAGGAAAGCCCTCCATAAATATTAAGGTTTTATGAATGACGACATGCTCTTGGTCTGTGTAACCTTCCATTCAAGTCATCATGACAGAGAACTCCAGAATGAAACCTGCCTAAGGGAAATTGAACCAATTAATTACAGGAAAACTCTTAGAAGATAGGATTAAGAATTCTATGGGAAAGTTGATAACTAGCTTAGTGGCCAGGTATTTTCACCAGGGCTGCAAGATGTTTCAACAATGCTGAGCAGTGGGAGTTACATAATCTAAGAATTAATTGTCTTTAACTCCCAGGTCCACAAGGGAGTGTGGCATAGTTTTTTAGGGCAAGTCACAAGCCTGTGTAAACCCAGGAACCCTCCCTTTAGTGTTTAGATCCATAATGTCTGTGCCTGTAAGTTTTCTTGTCCTTTGTAATGAACTTTCTAATCCTGCCCCTGTCCAAGGTGGTTTAAAGGCATTAGAGATTTTTCCCAGGAGTATCACTTGCTGTCAGACATCTTCAGGTTTACAGTGATGACTCCAAGTGGCAGAATGGGCCCTCTGTGTGCTCTGCCAAAAGACAGATTCCAAAGGGGGACTTGAGAAGGAAATCACAGAACCCTGAAGGGGAGACACATGACACAGATAACTTCTAAACAGAATTCTGAGAACCTTTTCTTTACTTAGCTTATGTTGTTGTTGGTAATAATCAGACTTTCTAGTTGGTTAGGTAACTTTAAGAGGAATCATTTTTTAGGATGAGAGGATTATCTACTGGGAGTTGTTTGGGAACCAAGAACTCATCTAATCTACCTCTGCATACAGAAGCCTGGCTTGAAAGAATGATAACATAATGAGATGATAATAATCCATCTTGCAACAGTACTTTAAGGTTTACATACGTTTTACAAATTTATTATCTCACTTAATCCATACCCTTGTAAGGGAGATATTCTTATCATCCCCATTTTACAGATAAGGGCCTGGGGCTCAGAGTTTGTTGTTTGTTTGTTTGTTCCTTTTGTTTTTGGCCAAGATCCCAGAGCTAGTAAGTGTTTGAGGCAGGATTCAAGTTCAGGTCATCCTAAATCCAAGTCCTGGCTGCTTCTTTTACTTGAGAGATTAGAATCAGGAATCAGTTTGCACATGGGAATGGAGGTTAGGCCTTCAAACAATGGCATATCATTCAGTGATTAGAAGGCTCTCTTAAATGCTATTTTTCCATATGATTCAGGCATATTCAGTGTTGTGGGAGGTGGCACAGTGTGATAAGAGGCCACCTGTACTGTTGAAGGACCTATGTTCAAACCCTTATTACCTGAGTCACTTTGGACAATTTTCTGCATCTCAATATGCCTCAGTCTTCTCACCTGCAAACAAAATGAGGGCTAAGCTCAGATGGCCCACGTTCTCTTGTCATTGTACCCAGTTACCTCTTTATGAGAGATTCATAACATCCTCCCCATTCTCAAAGGGAAAACTTCAGTTCCAAGTCCTCTGGTCATTTTTAGTTTTCTGTGCCTTTGATAGTCTTTTCCATTGGTCGTCAAAGTCAAATCTACTGAATTTATGTCCTATTCTTATTTTTCTTAAAAAAAAGTAAAACCTATTCCTCCCCTACCTTTTCTTGTTCCAAGTATTCTTATATGTCTTTGTATGTTTTGTATGTTCTATCCTTTGGCCCCACTGGCTCACTGACCACAACTATACAGTCAGCAAGGGCAGGTGGTATTGAGCCTTGAAACTAGACAAGATAAATGTGTCTAAATGAGAGAGAGATAAGAAGTCAATTAAATTTAATAAATATTTATTACATTAAATGCTTATGTCAAGGCAAGGTTCTATGCTTGGCTCTGGGGCTATAAAAGTCAACAAAAGAAGTCACTGTCCTCAAGCAGCTCATTTTTATTGTTAGAGACACAAGAATAGTAGATTCACAGCATTTCAGAGTTGGGCAGAAACTCAGAGGCCATCTTGTATAATCCACACCCAGAGGAAAAAAAATGCCCAGCACAACACCCCAAGCAAGGGAGACTGCAGCTTTCAAAGACCTCCAGTGGAGGGGAGCCCTCCACCTCCTGAGGTGGCCCACTGCACTTTGGGGCAGCCCTCATATGGAAACTTCCCTCAACATCCAGCCTAAGATTATCTTTTTGTAGTGTTTCTCCATTGCTCTCAGAGGCATCCTCTGGTTCCAAACAGGAAAAGTCAAATCCCTTCCTCCACCTGTCAGCTTGTCAATATTTGGAGATAGTGATCATGTCCTCTCTAAATGACTCTGTTCCAGGAAAAACATCCCCAGTTATTTCAACCTATTCTCATATGATGTGAAGTTGGCACCTCACATCCAGGTCACCCTCCACTGAATGCTCTTTATGCCCTTTCCAAAATATGATACCCCGACCTGAACACAGTATGATAGTGATGCTTTGTCTTAGGCTGGGATGTTTGTCCTCCTCACTTCTACTTCTTGGAAACCCTGGCTTCCCTCAAGACTCGGCTCGATCCCCTAGTTACTTCATCAGGCTCCTCTGGCCCCCATCCCGTAAGACACCAGAATTGCCCCCTCCAAAGTTACCCTCTCATCTGCTTTGTGTTTTGAATAGACCAATGAACGTGTGTGCTGTCTTCTCCAAAAGAAATGTGTGCTCTTTGGGCCCAAGGAATTTTCACTTTTGGCTTTGTACCCCCGTCATTCAAGCTCATTGCCCAGAATATATTAAGTATTTCATAAATGGTTGCTGACTGATTAGGAACTGGAAAACTTATTTCTTGGAAATGATTTCCCATAAGTTAATCTGAAAGTCGTGGCTGATCTCTCCTTGACCATAGGTAATGAGCCTGGGAGAATTTGAATGCCTAACCAATACATCTCAAAATCCCCACCAACCCCTGGAATTCCTCATGGTTGGTACCATTGTCAAGCTTCCTTAGTGAGGGTGGTCAGCACAGCTGCTTACAGCTTCAGCACCAAGGTTTGGCTTTCATATTCCCCTGCCCCCTACCATCATTAGCTGTTTTATTACTTACTTGGATTATAGTGAGGATCTGTTTTAAGTCCCATAATAACACAGCAGTATCAATAAGAATGCAGCCTAGTTAAATACACAAACACATTCATCTGATTTTCTCCATTCCTGATTACATTAAACTTCCATGCAAATGGAATGTGAGGGTTTCTCAGTGGGAGCTGATGGTCGAAGACAGATAAGAGAGCCTGGCAAGTTGAGGATTAGAGAGCTGGGGCTGGCTTTGAAAGAGGTAATGATGCTCATTATGGGAGCGGAAGGCCAGAGGCTGTTTGAGGAGGCAGAAATCCAGCTTCTCAGCAAATAAACTGTGGGGGCGATGGCAGAATTTCTCCCTCAGAGAGAAATGGCATGTTATTGAATAACCCAGCAGGACAGGAAGGCTCCTGTTTTTTGTAAGCAAGTTTGGGAAAGTGATTTTTTAAGGAATGAAATAAGAAACCTGCCCAACAAAGGGCAGGAGTGTATCTGAGCAGTAATGGGAAAAAAGCAAAAGCTACACAGATGTACTAAAGATGCCATTCTTTTCTGACTCCCTATTCCCTCCACCCCCAATAAAATCTGGAATTGCTATCACTTCCTTTGTACCAAGAACAAAAGCTTACTCACATGTACTTTGGCAGGAGTGATGAAGTTTCATTGTTCCACAACAGTTATTAATCTATAACAAAATGTGAAAGCCTTTAATTTGGTTTTGCTAATGGTTTAACTACTGTTAATTAATTAATTCATCAAACATTTATTAACTGTTTCTATGGCTTTAGTGCTGTGGGCCAGAGAAATCCTGGGATCAGTGACTAGGAACTGGAAGTGACCTCAGATCTCATCGAATCCGACCTCTGGATTTAATAAGTGGGGAAACTGAGGCCTACAGAAAGAAATTGACTTTTCCAAGATTGTGTGAATAAGAAATAGCAGGGGTGGGATTTGAACCCAGGTTCTCTCACTCCAATCTTTTCAAGCCCTACTGCCTCTGAGTTTATAACCTACCATTCAACCCCAAAGTGCTGAGATAAATAACTGGGATTTGAGAGCTCTTTGGCTCTTTTAACAACACTAGGCGTTGGTAAGAACATTTTGGTGAGGTATTAAATGCTATCTCCAGAGGTGAAAATTAACTTTAGGAGGCAGAGCCAAGATGGCCACATGAAAACAACATCTTACTGGAGCTCTCTCACAAGCTCTGTCAGATACCTATAAAAAAGTGAATCTGAGCAGATTTGAGAGAGTTAGAAATGTAAGGAGTCTGAGTGGGGCAAATTTCCAAGCCAGGAGAGTCTGAACAGGATAGATCTGTAGGCAGGGAGAGCGCATGTCGTGCAGAGCTGCTCCAGACAGCACCAAAGTGGAAGCAGCTGCTGAAGCCAACCAGCAAGACAGGCTGGGAGAAAGCTAGGCGCCTAAAACTGGCGGAGATCCCCAGACCTCCCGAAGGGAGTCTGTGGAAGGATGAGAGGCAGCAGCACAAGCCACCAGCCATGAGACATCAACTCCTGAGGCTTGCAGCCCAAAGGTATGAAACGTGTCTTCTTGAACTTCCGGGAGACATAATGGCCAGGTAAACAGCTCTCATCCCTCCCCCCACCCCACCCGGAGAATTCTTCAGGGAAAAAACTCTGGAATAAAGGAGACAGAAGTGGGGCTTCAGTGGCCGAGCAGTGGGAGTTCCTGAATCCCAGAGGGGCAGAGCCAGCAGGGGTCAACACCAGGAGCCCAGACATACTCTTGCACCCCCAGGGGAAGTGGCAGACATTAGCACAAACAACAAACAGCTGAGACCATTGCTGAAGAACAACAGTGCTGGAAAGCAGCTTCAGGGGAAGAGGAGACTTCAAGCAGCCAGACCCCTCCCCCACACCTTAGGAAACTGAAGGCTATAATACACAAAGCTAGTAACTAGACTCACAATCCCCAGAACAAGAAACCTGGGACTGAGAGCCTTGAGCCCCAAAAGTAGAAATTCATTGTAAAGCTAGCAAAAAGCTAACCAACATGAAGAAGAATACAAAAAAACCAAGGGCCATTGATTCTTTTTATGGAGACAGGTATGATCAAAATACCAATTTGGAAGAGGATAGCAATGACACTATACCCACATATGATACCTTAAAAGGGAATGAGAACTGGTCTCAAGCCCAAAAAGCATTATTGGAAGAGCTAAAGGAGGATTTTAAAAACCAAATTAGGGAGGCAAAAGAAAAAAATGGGAAAAAAAGCCACTGACGAAATCAAGTCCTTAAAGAATAAGATTGGTGAAATGGCTATGGCGATTCAGAATCTAAATGGAGAAAATGACACCCTAAGAGGTAAAATCAACCAACTGGAAAAGGAGACTCAAAAGCAAAACGAAGACAGCAACTCATTAAAAATTAGAATTGAGGCTTTCGAGTTTGCACTCGATGCCTCAGCCACCGACATGCAGAACGACGCTGGAGAGTTCGTGGATCTGTACGTGCTGCGGAAATGCTCTGAGAGCAACAGGATCATCGGGGCCAAGGACCACGCGTCCATCCAGATGAATGTGGCCGAGGTTGACAAAGTTCCAGGCAGATTCAATGGCCAGTTTAAAACCTATGCAATCTGTGGAGCAATTCGTAGAATGGGGGAATCTGATGACTCTATTCTCCGACTGGCAAAAAATGATGGAATTTTTTCAAAGAACTTCTAATTGAAGAAATCTTGTGAAAAATGTCTTAATAAATCAGAAAAACAGCAAACAAAAAAAATTAGAATTGAGCAAGTGGAAGATAATGACTCTATGAGGCATCAGGAAGTAGTAAAACAAAACGTAAAGAATGAAAAAATAGAAAAAATGTGAAATATCTGATTGGAAAAACAACTGACCTGGAAAATAGATCCAGGAGAGACAATTTAAAAATTATTAGTCTACCAGAAGTCCACAATGATAAAAAGAGCCTTGACAGCATCTTTGAAGAAATTATGAAAGATAACTGCTCAGAGGTCCTAGAACCAAAGGGTAAAATAGTCATTGAAAGAATCCACTAATCACCCCCTGAAAGAAATCCAAAATTGAAAACACCAAGAAATATTATAGCCAAATTTTGGAATTACAAAGTCAAGGAGAAAATA